>BQNB010019267.1:0-67065 GCA_026074375.1 Tanacetum coccineum
GAAATAATTAAACCTTATTCTTATTAGTATTTCTAATCATTAATTAATTAGTTTAGTGTAATTTAATCATTTAAATTCTGTTTGTATTTATTTGCATTGTGTGTTTTTGCAAGATTGATTACAGGAAAAATGGACGACCCAAATATCACCATGGAGGAATACATCAGACTGGAAGAAGAAAGAGCTCAAAGGCATGGTCAAACATTTAATTGGCAAACTACCACATTCAGGAAAGTTAAATACTATGAAGATGAGGATGATTATTTTGCAGACTTCGAAGCTAAATTCCTAGCCATTGTCTTGGGGAACATAAATGCTGTCACATCCCCATCACCTGAGATACCTTACTATAAGTCCGCACAAGGAACAACCATGAGGGAATACGAAGCTGGAAAGGAAGACTCTGAAATCGAATTCCCTGCTATAGTCCTTGATAATACGTCAACATCCGATACAACAGTCTCGTATGAACCCACGGTAAGTCCTCTCTATAAAAGTGAAATTGACTTTAGAATTTCGTTTGACGAATCTGATGATGAAGAATACACGATGATTTTTGACAAAAATTCATTTTCTTATAAAATAATTGTTGGGAATTATACTTTGAGTTGATTATGACAAAACATATTAAAGATGGAGGACCTACAAGACAAAGCTGGAATAACATTAATGCTGATTGAAGATTAGTCAAATAGTATTTCATGCTGATTTATAGTTTCCTAATTTTATTTGATCTTATCTTGTCTTGTAAACCCTAATCCCTCTAGTATATAAGGAGGGGTAGGCGTCTAGGTTTATCATTCATTCAATTCACAATGTAAACCAAAAGGGGTGTGTGTGTACTCTAGGCGTCAAGTCTTTGTAAGACGCCTAGCTTTAGTAGCTAGCTTATTAGTAGCTTAGTAGTATAGTAAGCCTTTGTATCCTTATTAAATACAATGAAAGGCTTAATGTTTAGTAGTAACTCCTTGTTCTTAATTATGATTGTATTATTTGTTATTCTGCTAGATCATGATTATGATATCCTAGATGAGCTAGCTCGTGGATCAACATGTGTTATCAGAGCCTCGTGGCTCTCGATGTAGGATCTACAAGGTGTCGTGTTGTTGTCCATGATGTTCTTGAAGGCCACAAAACCCTAATTCTGAAAATGATATGGTTCGATCATATTTATCTCTGCTTGATTTGATTCTGTTCTTCATAAGCTGTTTATTGCATAACATAATAATGCCGCATTTTGGTCTGGGACCAAACCCCATTATTATTTCAACTGGCTATGGGGAGTGTGATCTGGGATCAACGTGATGAACTCTAGCTGAGATACAAATTTTTGTTTGTCTCTGGTAATAATAGCTCGTTTTTCAAACCCTATTATTATTGTTGTGATTTGATATGAGATGGATCAATGGGCGGTTATGGGGAGGTAGGTCTGGGACCAACAATGATCCATAATTGAGATGTAATAAGCATGTTTTTTAAGCACTATTTCAGAAAAAGAAGAGATTATGTATGTTTGGATCTGTTTGTGTTCAGATTATGGCGTGTTCGTATTGTTTATTGTTGCTTGAACCACAAAAATTAGGGTTTTTATAAACCCTAGTAGAAGCAGCAGCAGGCTATGAAAGGGCAGCAGGAACTAGATACAGGTTTTGGTTTTTCTGGTTTGTGTAACATAATGATACATGTTTCTGGTCGATGATCTGGGCATGGTATAGCAGCAAGAAGATTGTTGGTAGTCATATAATGACAACTTCACATATATTTAAAGGTACAGCAGGTTTGTATATATGATATTATTTGAATGGTACATGAGCAGATTATTTTGATGATGATACAGTTGGGTTGGAGATTTCATGATGTATATATGGAATATGGATTCCATGGGATGTAATACGTCATGGCGTTATTGTCGTTTGGAAAAGTCTATGATTTTTGAAAGTAGTTGGAGTCTTGATACTAAATTTAAGGAATAGGATTTTATTTCCATAAATTTTGATATTATGAATCCCTGATTATTAGGACATGATTTATTCTACTTCATGAGTTTATATTCGTCACTGGGCTATTCACTATGGGCTCATGTCATATTCTAAAGTGCCGCTAATTGTTGACGTGGTTATGATGTGTTATACTATTCATTCTGCTGCTTCGGGTTTAGTACTGCCATGTACACTCGTTGTTTCATTTCCTGCTAGGTATATGGTATTCCTACTGGTTGCTCATTGTTACTACTGGTTGCTCATGGTTACTTCTGGTTGTATGTCAGTTACTGCTGGTAGTTCACGATTTGTGCTGGCTCTTCAAACAGTTTCTATCGGTTGTGTTAACAATTCCTACAGGTCCCGTATTTTTGCTGGTTGAAAGAAATTGTATAAAGATCAGTGACAGTTTTGCAACCACTCAGCAACAGTCAGTGACAGCTTTAGTGACAGATTTGAGACAGAAATATGGTCACTAATGACAGTTTTAGTTTGTCCGGGTAGCTTTGTCCGATATAGCTAGTTTGTACCGCTAGCGCTGGCCGATATCGGATGACACACACATTTTGGGTTTTGGACGCGTTTGGATCTTGAACGATGATGATGTTTATGGCTCGTTTTGGAGATTATTTGAAGAAGACATTTGATTATTACTTATTTGATGTTGTAGTTGATTTTCACAGGTTTTGTGTTCTTATCATATCTTAAAGGAGTGGTCGCCTTTAAGATAACTTGTTCGTGACTATAAGGCGGTGAAGAAGACTTGATGAATCTAACAAAGGTGTACGATCTATCTTATGATGATTACTACGTACATTTGATATTACTTTAAGGAGTTACGTTATTGTGCTCAGTGTCTCATTTAATAGAGGAATGAGGATTTTGTCAAGAGACATATGTCTACTTATACATAGCAGGTATGAGACTCGACGTCATGTGGATAAACAGGATATAAGACACAAGTTTAGGAAATTCAACTTCTTCAACAAATTCGTATTATTCGTTTTTCTTCCTCATTGATAATTTGCTGCTTGGAGCCTACTAAGTCCATGATTCAAGAGATGGTAAACATGTTAAGGGGAAGCTTATTGTTTATTTACCATCTACATGCACGCTTATTTGAGTATGATAAAAAGGGGAAGAGTGCATGGATTCAGGGAAGTTTTCATCTATATTAGCTTTAGGGGAAGCTTGTGCTTATTGGTTTTGTCATTATCAACTAGGGGAAGATTGTTAGGAATTATATTTGAGTTGATAAAGACAAAATAATGAATGAAACAAGATGGAAACAAGAAGGACCAAAGTCGTCATTGTAGAAGTCTTCAAAAGATAAGAATTGGAAGATTCTCTCAGATTTGGTCAAAGATAAAGATAATGATTTGGTCAAAGATAAGAACAAGAACAAGATTTGGTCAAAGATAATTAATTTGGTCAAAGATAATTAATTTTATCATTATTATCTTTATTAGTTTCCATGTAAACCTTGACTCCTTATACTATAAAAGGAGGTCTAAGGTATGTAGTTTAATTATCCATCATAGTTAGATCTCTCCAATGAGAGTCTAATAGTTAGCTTATTAGTTTATGTAATAGTTCATAGTCGACTGATTAAAGTCGAATAGTTTATAGTTTATTAGTTTATGAATAAAAACCTTGTTCATAACATTGTTGTTCTTATTTGTTATTCCGCTGCGTGATCAATGTTATGATATCCTAGATGGGCAAAACGATCTATGAAGCCTACAATTAGGTTTCAACAATTGGTATCAGAGCGGGTTGCTCTTGATATCTAGGATTCAAGGTTTTATGGTAGAAGAATGAAGAAGAAACCTAAACACGGACGCGTTTGGATCTTGAACGATGATGATGTTTATGGCTCGTTTTGGAGATTATTTGAAGAAGACATTTGATTATTACTTATTTGATGTTGTAGTTGATTTTCACAGGTTTTGTGTTCTTATCATATCTTAAAGGAGTGGTCACCTTTAAGATAACTTGTTCGTGATTATAAGGCGGTGACGAAGACTTGATGAATCTAGCAAAGGTGTACGATCTACCTTATGATGCTTACTACGTACATTTGCTATCACTTTAAGGAGTTACGTTATTGTGCTCAGTGTCTCATTTAATAGAGGAATGAGGATTTTGTCAAGAGACATAGGTCTACTTATACATAGCAGGTATGAGACTCGACGTCATGTGGATAAACAGGATATAAGACACAAGTTTGGGAAATTCAACTTCTTCAACAAATTCGTATTATTCGTTTTTCTTCATCATTGATAATTTGCTGCTTGGAGCCTACTAAGTCCATGATTCAAGAGATGGTAAACATGTTAAGGGGAAGCTTATTGTTTATTTACCATCTACATGCACTCCTATTTGATTATGACAAAAAGGGGAAGAGTGCATGGATTCAGGGGAAGTTCTTCATCTATATTAGCTTCAGGGGAAGCTTGTGCTTATTGGTTTTGTCATTATCAACTAGGGGAAGATTGTTAAAAATAAAAATTGGGGTGTTGGGAATTAATAACATTGAGAGTTGATATGACAAAAGATATAAAAGATGAAGGACCTACAAGACTAAATATTTTATACTTATCTTCTACATGAAGTCTTGTAAACCCTAGCCTCTTCCTAGTATATAAAGAGAGGTAGGCGTCTAGGTTTATCATTCATTCAATTCACAATGGTTAACCTAAAGGTTGTGTGGGTTGTACTCTAGGCGGTCAAGTCTTTTGTAAGACGCCACTTTAGTAGCTAGCTTATTAGTAGCTTAGTAGTATAGTAAGCCTTTGTATCCTGATCAAATACAATAAAGCATAATGTTTAGTAGTAACACCATTGTTTCTTATTATGATGGTCTTAAAACAAAAATTTGTTATCCGCTGTGATCATGATTATGATATCTTAGATGACAAGATTGCGGATTACAAACAAAACATTAAGGATAGAAACAAAATAAATTATCGTAATTTTCAATCTACTTTTCCATGAAAACATGGGATGAACTTCTACATTAGGAAACCAATAGAATTATATTCTTACAAGCCTAAATAGTAGTTGACCATGACTACCCTAGAAATCCTCTTTGTCTCTCTTAACTAAGTCTTAGGGTATATAATGCCTTAGCTAAAAGATAAACACACACACTCTCATTTCCAAAGTGAAAACAACACAAAATCCTCTCTTTTCTCTCCTTAGAAGCCACGGCCAAAAACTCCCAACACAAACCATCCATACAAATTTTATTTACCGACATTCAAGGTGTTCCCTACATAATATCTAAGATATCTAAGGTTATAGAAGTTCTTAAGTTACAAGTGTTAAAGCAAGAAGGTTCAAGATTAGGGTTTTGGTGAAATTAGGGTTTTTAAGTGTTGAAAGCTAGGGTTTGTTTGCTAAACAAGGGTTTAGATCATATTGTTCATCATCCTACTTCATATTAAGGTTACCTAAAACTCTTAATCTCTTTACTTTCATGATTTTATGCATATATAATGTTTGTGTAGTTAATCACCATCTAAGAAACATAATAAGATATAAAATGGTTTTTATTCTTGTTTATGGTTTTGGTAAACTTTGTCATATGATATATGGATGTTATGGATCATGTTATAAAGCATGTATATACACTATATAAGTGTTGGTTAAGTTATATAAAGCATATATAAGTAAAAGTATAAAAAGTTACTTATAAATGTTCATGAACAGATGAGTAAGTAAACTTGATATTCTTATGATTCTTAGATAATATATGGACTAATCATGGACTAGAGACCCTAAAGATGTAAGACATGTGATATTGATGGTTGTAAAGGACTTGTAACAAAGTGGTTAAACTAAAAAGTTATAAAAACAACTTTTAAACACATTTTAACAAAATGGACAAAAAGGGCTGTTTGGAATTCGAACTTACCATATAATTTATTATTTTATAAAATATTACATGTCACAAGGATCGTGGGCATGTAAAGAACTCGAAAAACCAATTTATAACGAAGGAGATACGCTAATTTTAAGTTATACGTTAATTAAACGCATTTATAAACGAAATTTTATAAAAACCAATTACTATTCACATTTAATGAAATGTAAACATATTTTATCAGTTAGTACATAATTTTAGGATTTCAAAAAAATAAGAATCATAATTTTATGATTAACAACGAAGGAGTTATGAATTACGCAAGTTTACGACAATAAATACTTTTTGTTGATAGAAATAATGCCTAAAAACATTATTAATATTTTTCACATCTTTACGTTTTTGATCATCACAAAATATAAAAAACGTTCCACTGTAAAATTAAACGTAAACAAGTAATTTGTAGTAAATTTTCATTTTGAAAATTATATCACTTAAATGTATGAATAAATAAATGCTTAATGCATTTTATGATCAAAGGAAACTTTTATTCAACCTCACACTTTTAAAAAATGTTGTAAATATTTTTATAAACATTACAAAACATTTTCTACAATTAAAAGACACCATGTTTTAATTCAAATAACATTTTGAATTTCAAAATTTTCGGACCTAAAACGCTAGAAAATTCAAGAAAATTCCCTCTACACAAAGACAAACTGGGAGCGCCTTATCCAAATGGCGGCCTCCCTTAAATACACGGGCGACCGCCCTTAATTTTAAGGGACCTAACCTACCTATATAAGGGGACCGGCCCGATAGGTAGACGCTCCTCCAGTTTAGTCCTAATAAATACTAAAGACTTATTTCTTCAAACACACTATTTTCTCATAAACCTTTTGCACCTCATTCTTTCTTTCTAAAACAGCCCACTACATCTCATTAAAATCCCTTTGATCATCTATCATAAAGCCTTTAATTTCCAAGTGATCCAAGCTCAATGTCCTCAAGTGAAAGAGAAGAAATACTTTCATCAACAAGTAAAGAAGTTTACACATTTTGTGTGTTGTTGCAACTTGCATCCATATCATAAACTTGTAAATCATTTTTGTAAAACTTGTAAAACGTTTTGTAGTTGTTAATCTTGGGATTATTGTAAGTATAGTTATTCTTGTGCTCTTTTCTAGTAGTTTAGTTAGATGTAATTATAGTAAGTGGCTGTAATAGGGTGTGGAAGAAAACTAAGTGTGAAGAAGTTAGTGTATACTGCCGTGATCAATAGTGTAGTAAGTTGTGCAAGTGAAGTTGTGAATTGTGGAAATTGGTTCTAGCTAAGATTAGAACTCGACTCTAGCTTAGTGTCGAAAACAATATACGCTAAAGTTGTGTAAAGGTTTCTTCCCATAAAGTGAGCTTGTTGACATAGTTACAAAACCACTCTCTATTAGGCCTCGAGGGAGTGGAGTAGGTGAAAGAGGTGCTTCGTTAACCGAACCACTATAAATTCTCGCGTTGTGGTTTGATTGTTCTTACTCTTATCTCTTTCCTTACATTAATTTCTTATACTATCTTATTAATTGTTTAAAGTATATTGTTTATATTGTTCAAGTGTTGAATTCACACAAAGTCGAATCTAGAATTTTTATAAACACTTTAAAATCTTAAATTAAAAAGCGGTAAACTATTCAACCCCCTTCTAGTTTTCCACAATTGGTATCAGAGCCACGTCAAACAAGATTTTTAAAATAAATTATATTTTAAAACTTGAATCGATCTATGGAATCGAAAAAATATTTAGAATGGCAATATATGCAAAGACCACCACTATTTGAAAGTGATGGATTTATTTATTGGAAAAATAGATTCGAAACTTATGTGAAGTCAAAAGATCTAGATCTTTGGCATGTTATTACCGATGGTGATTTTCCTCCTATTCAAAATAATCCCGAAACTAAAAAGGATGAAGTTGTACCTTTTCATAAACAAAACGATGATCTTAAAAAGAAACTGGCAAAAAATAATGAAGCTAAAATGGAAATTTATAATGCTTTGCCACGTAAAGAATACGAAAGAATTCTTATCTGCCAAACCGCACAAGAAATTTGGGATACTTTATTAATCACCCATAAAGGTAATAATCAAGTCAAAGCTAACAAAATAGATCTTCTTGTTCAACAATATGAACAATTTATGATTCCGGAAGAGGAGTCAATAGATAATGCTTTTGCTAAATTTAACACTATTATTACTAGTCTAAAAGCACTTGATGAAGGTTTTTCTAGCAAGAATTATGTTAGGAAAATTCCTAAGGGCATATACCTCCAAAATGGCGCGCGAAAGTCAACGCCGATCGAAGAATCAAAGGAATCTAACCTTACTCTTGATTAACTAATGAAAACTTGAAAGTCCTATGAAACAAGTAATAAAAGAAAGATTTGAAAATGGTCAAAGCACGAAAGAACATAGTAATCTCTTGTATTAAAGGTGAAAAAGGCAAGTAAGTGATGAAGAAGCACAAGCTCTGATAGTGAAGAACGAAAGAGTTATGCTATAGCGTAAAGATTACAAGAAAATTTTTTCAAAGACGAGGAAGATTGTACAGCTCATACCGACGAGGCGATAGAAAAACAACCAAAGAAGTAGAAGTGACGGTTATGGTAAAACTAGAAAGAACAATGTTTTAGATGTGTGATCCAAATCTCCTCATTGGAGAATATTCAAAAGCCCGCCAAAACAACTGATCGAAAGATCATTTGTTGGAGAGCATTGAGCGACAAAAGAGAAGATGAAGTGTAAAAGACTAAAGACGAAACTTGTCTTGTACACAAGCGCCCGATTGAAATATCTTCCGGCATAAACTTGGAACCGAAACGATGATTGGATTAAAGATAAGTGTATGCTCAAAAACAAACCGGTTAATCCGAAAGTTTGTTTTTCTTCATACAAGCATCACAACGGAGGAACCGTAATTTTTTGCGAGCAACATTGCAAGGTAAAATCATAGGCACAGGTACGATTTCTCAACGACTAAGATAAAAACTCCCTAATAATTGAAAATGTTGCGCACGTAGATAAATTAACATATAACTAGCTTAGTGTAGTCAAAATATTGTGAATAATACTGCAAAGTAATATTTACCGAACACAATAGTGAAATAATCAAAGACGAAAAGGTTATATGTAAAGGAATTAGGAAAGAAGGAATATATTTAATGAAACTAGGAAATAAACCGAAAGACAAAAATGCTTGCAACATAAGACGAAAACTGTACCACACATATGGATAGGCAATTAGGATCATGCTAATATTCCAAACTAATTCAATCAGTAGCACCTAAAGAATTAGTGTAGAAATCTACCCAACTTAAATACGACTGACATTTTTGTGATGCTTGCAAAATTGGAAAGTATCTCAGCAAGTCACATAAGGCTAAAATATAATTCAAACCAAGAAGCTTATAATCTACTTCACATGGATTGTTTTGCCTTTCCGCCATACTAAGCTATAGAGGGAATCGTTACCTTAGTAATCGTAGATGACTATTCTCGATTCACATAGACTAGATTTTTAGCAAATAAAACCGAAGTCTTCAAAAAATTTAAAATATTTAGCAAAATGATCCAAAACAAATTAGGATGGTCCATTGTATCAATTAGAATGGATCATGGTCGGGAATTTAATAATGAAGTACAATTCAGAAACTATTGTGATTTAAAATAGAATATCTTAACGATTTTTCCACTCCTCGTACTCCACAATGCTAATAGAGGTAGTAGAAAGACAAATCGCACTCTAAAAATCTACAAGAGAATGATAGAAACCATGTTAAATGAACAATCCATTCCTCAAAATTTTTAGTGTAATACGGTCGATACGTCAACCTATATAATTAATAGAGTCTCCATTAGACATATTTTAGGAAAAACTCCATACGAGTTGTTAAGAGGTAGGAAACCAAACCTTAACTATTTTAGAGTATTCGGAAGTAAATGCTTTATTCTTAATACAAAAGATTACCTCACCAAGTTCGAACCAAAGTCGTACGAAAGAGTTTTCCTAGGAAATTCGCAAAGTAGTAAAGCCTACATAATACTTAACAAACAAACAATGAAAGTTAAAGATTCGAGACTGAGATGTAACATTTTCGATGAAACTCCCCCCCCAGCCTACAATATCACATTGGAAGAAGATGAAGTTTAGTCAAAAGAAGAAGGATGCTATAGAGGTTAGTACAACAAAACCATAAGGCAATGAACTTGAAGGCCTCTCATTATGAAAATAATCAAACTGAAATATTAAAGAAGCAAAACACATCCTTAGAAAACGTTATTGGTAATCCTAAATTAAAGAACTCTTAGGTCCAAAGCTTAGAGACAAAAGCAATTTTTTTTGCTTCATTTCAACAATAGAACCTAAAATATAAATGAGGCATAAAAGAATAAAAATTAGGTAATGAACCCCCCCATGCAAAGAGGAACTACACAATTTAAAACAAACATGTTGAGAACTAGTCCCAAATCCATGGATATGACCATTATAGAACAAAATGAGGTTATATAGAAATAATCTCGATGAAAATGGCATCGAAACTAGAAACAAAGCTTAGGTTAGTTCGGCCAAGGTTATAATCAACAAGAAGGAATTGATTATGACGAAACATAAGTAACCCCGCCCAGCTAGACTAGATCCATAAGAAGACTTTTAGCTTATGCTTGCTCACTATACTTTAAGTAAACCAATGATGTGAAGATGCATTCCTTAACGGTTTCATCATGAGGAGGGTTTATGGACAACCACCAGGATTCATTGACTTCGCAAAACCTAATTATGTCTATAGACTATAAGAAAGCTCTTTATTGTCTAAAACAAGCCCCAAAAGCTTGGCTAAGAAAGATTAAACAGCCTTTCTTATTAAAATAATTACTCTGTGGAATGTAGATAATACTCTCTTCCCCTAAAAAGAAAGACTCCAACCTCATTATTGTTCAAATATATGTTGATGACATTAATATTCTGAATCAACTTGCCAAGAAATGTGATGAACATTATCCAAGATTATGCATGATGATTTGAAATTGTATTATGAATGTGGAACTTAAAATTTTTTTCTATAGGATTACAAATAAAAACAATTAGATGATGGAATATGTTTTGTTAATTCATCACAAATATTAAAGAAATGCTAAGCAAATGGACTAAAGACTCTAAGAAATCGCAAAAAACACCGCTATGTCCACGGAAACCAAACTCACGAGAGAGGAAGTAGTGATCCGTAGATAATACCAAATATAATGCATGATAGGA
The DNA here is from genome assembly GCA_026074375.1 of Tanacetum coccineum. Lineage (NCBI taxonomy): Eukaryota > Viridiplantae > Streptophyta > Magnoliopsida > Asterales > Asteraceae > Tanacetum > Tanacetum coccineum. The sequence continues at coordinate 11,153 of BQNB010019267.1, forward strand.
AGTTTATTATACTTAAAACGCAAGTATACCCGATATCATGTTAAACTGGTTTGCCTTTTGGTGCACGCTTTCAAGAGGATCCTAAAAAACCTCGCAAACCCCCTAAAGAAAAGTCCGATTAAACCATACTATCTTTCTGATACATAAAGGCACTAACGGCATTTAGATTATGGTATCTTAAGGGATCCAGCATAGAAACCCAAGAGTATGCGGTTTTCGGATCATTGCAGGAGATAACATTAGATCGACAGAGCACTAGTGTGCCTTGCATGGTTATGGAATTGCCTAACATCTTGGTTCGAAGAAGCAAACTGCTCTTTTATTCCTCTCCACAATCGAAGCGGAATATGTAAGCGCCGAAAAGGCATGTCAACAAGCTCTATGGATGAAACAAGCTCTCATAGACTATGGCGTTAGGTTAGACGACATTCCAATAATGTGTGATAACAAAGGGTCTATAGACTTAAGTAAGAATCCCGTTCAACACTCACGAACAAAACACATTGAAATTCGTCATCACATCCTTCACGATAATGTTCAAAAAGGGAATATCTCTATAGAAAAGGTCTCATCGGAAGACAACATAACCGATATTCTAACTAAGCCACTTAAACGTGAGCCATTTAACTACTTACGTCTAGGTCTAAGAATGATGGAACAAATTAATAAAGTTTTCGGCATAATAAAGAAATGATAATCATCAATAAATTGTTTGTCAAAAATCTAAGAAAAAATTTCTCAACAAGTGGCGGCCCCCTTATTTTATAAAGGGCGGCCCCCTTAATTTTAAGGGGACCACCCAGACTTTAAGGTGACTACCCACCTGACTGACTAAAAATTTTTTGTGTCTAGGTTTTTATTTTACACAAAAACACAAGATTGGGAAAACATCATAAGCAAACTTTTACAAATTCTTATATCTAAATGCATATCTCATTATACATATACACAATAGTCCTAATGTATTATTTTCTAAAAAGTCCTTCTCACAACTAGGAGCACATAAAAATCAATTATTGTTGAGATATGCTAAAAACATTTTTCACATATGCATAATGTTCTCTTACTTGTTGTCAAAAGTATATATACTCATATAATTTTGTCACAATCTGATTGAGCAAAATTAAATCAAGGAGTACTTAGATTATTTCTTAGGTTTTACATGTCTTAGTGTCGAAATAATCGCTACTCCACATTTTTCGTACTTAGGCACACACTAGTATTTGCACAAAAGTTTGGTTCGTTTTAAACATAACTCCCTTGACAAGAAAAATTCTTTGTGCATTATATTTAGTCACTATTTTATATGCTCTTCACTCTTTTGATATTCAATTCATATATGATTATATGCCAAAATTATGTGAAATAGTTTTATCTTACAACTTGTCATATATGTAGAATGTTGAATGCTTGCTTGCTATGTGCTAAAAAATCATAATTGCCATAAAAGGATGGACTTGCTGCAAATTAACCACCAAAACAGAAACACACACACAAAATTTTGAGAAAAATTGATTTTTGGAAAATCTGGGAAATAGCAGTAGGCGGCCCCTTTAATTTTAAGGGGACCGACCCCTAATTAAGGGGACCGGCCTAGTAGATCACAAGTAAAATTGTTTTTTCATCCCTTTTTGACCAAATACCCCTAGACTTAACTATTGTTTCCCTAAATTCACAAACATGTCTTGGATTTGATCCTTTAAATGTTCATTCTTCCTAATTTAAACCTTTTCTCCACTATAAATACATCCTCAACCATCATCATCATAATCATCCTCACCCATGACATCTCCTAACAAACCCACATCAAACATCAGGGTAGCCAAAATGAGTGTAAAACCTATTGGATGGAAGAAACTAAACCCTTGTACACATCTAATGTGCTAATGTAGTTCACCTTCACCAATGCCAAAAACCACTCACACCTCATCATGGTATCAGCTCTAGAAAACATCACCCCAAATCAAGCATTTATCAAGTCCTTATCAAGAACACTACCACAAGTTGTCTTCCTATCATCATTTTCCCATCTCATCCATATCATTTACATGTTACTCACACTCAAGGGGGTCGGGTTTACACCTCAAAGTGACAACCAAACTCCTTACATTAAGGACACTTCCACATCACCACAAGTTGTCTCACATCCTCAACTTCCTATCTCACCCATCAACTCACATGTTACTCACACTCAAGCTCCACCTCAAAGTGACAACCAAACTCAACACACACCACCTCTATCTCCAAGTAGAGAAAGCCTAGTTGATGACATTAATCAACTACAAGACATATCAAACCTCTTAGCCTGCATCTCTCTCAACAACAAAACAACATTCCCTCATCACCTTACTCTCCATCCTATAGCACACTTAACATCAAACCAAGTTGAAAACCATGTTGAGTATTGCCTTGTTAATCTTCACCCAAAAACAAATTCTTGCTTTAGTGAGGTATCAAATTGCGATTAAGTGGGTGTGAGAGTGGTGGAATTGATTCTACCTCACTCCACCTCATCCACCACTGGTTCAAAGAGATTACCTTCCACAACGCCTCCCTCAAAACTCTCGTCCAACTAATCTCATAATATGCCTCTAAATAATCGTAAACCCTTTTGTGTCGCAAGCACGTTAAAAATCTTCTAAATGGTCTATTTAGGATCCTTTTATGTATAATTGTTCTAAAGCATATTTGTTTTTCTTTATGTATTCTTGTGTGAAGCTCACACCAATTGTCCATAAGAATGAAGTATCTTTTGCTTGATGTTTGCTTGCATTGTTCTATTTTTTTCTTCCTTCTTGTTACTTGTTAGAAATATTTTGTATTGTTCTAAACTCGTTTTTTGTAGCCAAGAATACCATAGCTTCTATTCGCTTGGTATTCCCGAACGAGGGGGAGAACATCAATGGGGAGCATTATTCATCGAATTTTACTAGCAATTCTCGACGATGCCTTTTTGATTCTACAAAAAGGGGAGAATGAGATTAAAACTAACATAAAAACTTGTTTAAAAAATTATTTTACATTAATGAGTTTAAATTTTATAATCATCAAAAAGGGAGAGATTATTGATTAGAAATAATGCCTAAAAACATTATTAATATTTTTCACATCTTTACGTTTTGATAATCACAAAATATAAAAACGTTCAATGTAAAATTAAACGTAAACAAGTAATTAGTAGTAAATTTTCATTTCGAAAATTATATCACTTAAAAGTATGAATAAATAAATGCTTAATGCATTTTATGATCAAAAGAAATTTTTATTCAACCTCACACTTTTATAAACATTACAAAACATTTTATACAACTAAAAGAAATGTTTTATTCAAAATAAATATTTTAAAATTCAAATTTTCGGACCTAAACGGCTAGAAAAGTTCCAGAAATTCCCTTTACACAAAAGACAAACTGGGGAGCCCATAGTCTAGGGCGGCCCCCTAAATACACGGGCGGCCCCCTTAATTTTAAGGGGACCGCCCACCTATTTAAGGGGACCGCCCATAGGTAGACGCTCCTCTAGTTTGTCCTATAAATACTGGACTTTTCCCTACTATTTTCTCACCTTTTGCACTCATTCTTTCTGTTCTAAAATAGCCCACACATCTCATTAAAATCCTTTAATCATCTAATCATAAAGCTTTATTTCCAAGTGATCCAAGCTCAATTCCTCAAGTGCAAGAGAAGAATACTTCCATCATCAAGTGAAGAAGTATTACACCTTTGTGTGTTGTTGCAATCTTATTGCATCTATATCATAACTTGTAAATCATTTATAAATCTTGTAAAGTTATGTAGTTGTTAGATCTTGGTGATTGTTGTAAGTATAGTTAGATCTTGGTGATCTTTCTTAGTAATGTTAATTAGGTGTGATTATAGTAGTGGCTTGGTGAAGTAGTGGTGAGAAGAAAACTAAGGTGTGAAGAAGTTGTGTAGTCGTGATCAAGTCGTGAAGTCAAGTTGTGTAGTGAAGTTGTGAAGTTGTGGTAGATTGGTTCTAGCTAAGATTAGAACTCAACATCTAGCTTAGTGTCAGAAATCAAGATAAGCAAAAGTTGTGTAAGGTTTTCTCTACCATAAGGGAGCTTGTTGACATAGTAAACAAAACTCTTGAGTTAGGTGCTTGAGGATTAAAGTAGGGTGAAGAGGTGCTTCGTTACCGAACCACTATAAATCCTCGCGTTGTGGTTTGATTGTTCTTACCCTTATCTCTTGTCTTATATTAATTTCTCATACTATCCTATTAATTTTTTAGATAAGTATATTATTCATATTGAGCAAGTGTTGAATTGACACAAAGTCAAATCTAGAATTTTTATAAACACTTTAAAATCTTAAATTAAAAAGGTGTAAACTATTCAACCCCTCTTCTAGTTTTCCACACTTTTATAAAACTATTTTTATAAAATTTACTGTTCATCTCAGACATGAACATTTTGAAAACATCATTAATTTGATAAAACTTTTAATTACAAAGACGTACTTGAAAGAATCACTAAAAACGAAGTTCTAACGAATAAAATACGACATTTACGAGTTTACGACGCCAAATTTTATAAAAATAATTTTATACAAGTATACGAACAGTAATAACCACTATTCACCAGGGGACTAAAAATATGAAAATATAATATTTTGATAACTCATCTTAATACGAAAGCGTGGACATAAGAAACGTAAGAAACGGGCTTAAAACGATAAAGTTACGTCGTTTTTACTAATGAAATATTTATAAACGTTTTAACTTTATAAATACGATTTCATAAACGCAATTAGATGGTGATGTAGCTATATAGAATTATATATGGTAGTAGTTATTCAAAGTGCTTAGTACTTATACGGCCTATAATTAATTAGGTTGCATTCGGCGTTTATCTGACGCATTTTCTGTGATATACTTGATATTCATTCACTCGAGGTGAGTTCATAGCCCCACGTTTTACATTTATAATGATTTACAAGTTTTGGGGTGAGAAACATATGCATGTTTTACAAATTGGACGCAAGTGTACATTTTACTTGATTACGTGTTTGCCTAAGTAGCGATAACCCATCTGAGCCCATAATCATGAACTGTCAGTTACTGTTGTGAGCGCGAATGTTATAAATAGATCTATTTGGGATTGACATCCCCGTTCGGGTGATTAGCTATCACTGGACAAACGAACGTATACCATGTCGGACATAGGATGTTGCGGGTTAGAACATCATCACGGGCAATGTTGGCAATTTATATTGCATTTCATACATGTCGAGCTTCAGTGTCATGAGCTTATGAAAACGTAATTACATTTTATGATGTTTGCATCTATTGCACTATCATGGGGAAATCTTGCGGTCCTACATTATATATTTACAAACCTATGAATTCACTCAACAATATGTTAACATTTTAAAGCAATGTTTTTCAGGAGTTCAATAAGGCACGAGGTACAAGGGATACATTGGTGCTTATATTTTAGATGTCACATGCTAAAGATTTGGTTGCATTATATTTTGGGATAAATTGTTATGAACTAGAATCTTGTATTCTATATTTTGAATAAGTAAAGCTTCGGACTTTTGTACAAATATGTTGATCCCACGCCTTGATCGATTATTTACGTAGTAAAGTGTTTGTTACCTTGGATGAATCCAAAATAACAATGGTTGAGACTTTGTATGTATACCAAAGTGTATGCAGAATCTACACTTTGATACTTTAGAGATGTTTATCAATGGAACAATAATAAATAAACACACACTGAAATAATAACAAACTGCTTCAATATTATTAGAATAATAATACGAGTACTCTTGAAGTATTGGGGTTACAACTTTGAAGCTATCACTATATCTTTCTAAAAGTATTCGTCTAAGTGTATCTTATCTCTAAACCTATGATCTCCTTTTATAAAATACGAGGAGTCTTTTACAAAACTAACTACCTATCTATTAGGATCAGTTACAAACAACCCATAATATTCTCCATGCATACTTATCTCTAAGTCAGCAGCTTTGACCAACAGCAGTATTAACTTTTTCTCCTAGCAGTATTAACTAACACTGGCAGTACAAAGTATGTACTGGCAGTACTAACTCCATTAGTACTGTTAGTTATACCTTGGCAGTATTAAGTCTTATGAAGATTTATTCCTAACAAAATACTTTGCTAAATCCAATGTATTGGTTTTTAAATGACTTTTTGGTCGTTCTTATATATATATTGTGTTATTGATCTATGATGTACCATCCCTAGACCCATATTCCGCTGCGATCCATTTTGGAGGTGTTATAGATTGATATCAAGAGCCAAGGTTATAGAGAACCAGGTCAAATGTTTTGCTCGACTATAACCGTTTTCAAACATTACATTCATACAAATGGATTTTTACGGGACATACATACATACACTAGTTGTTGCATTAGTTGATTAGACTAGATGCATTCATGATTGATATACATGTTATGATATAAATGTATATTACTATAAGAGTCCTATATTAAATACTAATATAAGCTATTTTGGATTTTCAGATACTATCATGTTGGACTCTGTGGATTCAACGGTTACATACATGGAGGTATCCAGTCTGTTTGAGGGCTTATCAGACATTGGATCCCCAGGAGTTGTTGGACCTGAGTACGAGGGACTGCCACTAGATGCTAGATGACCCATATGTGCAGGTCGTTTTACAGTCCCCCACCATCACCAGACTACGTGCCTGGCCTTGAGGAGCTAGAGAAGGAACCACCTCTACCAGACTTTGTTCCAGAGCCGGTTTATCTGGAGTTCATGCCACTATAGGATGAGGTATTCCCACCTGAGGAGCAACCACTGCCTGCTGCTGCCTCAACTACTGCTGACTTATTAGGATATGTTCTAGAGTCCGATTTTGAGGAGGATCCTGAGGAGGAATCGGGGGAGGATCCTGCCGATTATCCTGTCGATGAAGGAGACGATGGCGATGATAAGGATGAGTCATCTGATGATGACGAGGATGATGATGTTGATATTGAGGAGGATAAGGAAGAGGAGGAGCACCCAGCTCTTGCCGACTCTACATCTGTTGCTTTTCCAGCTGTTGAGCATGCCCCATCTGCTGAGGAGACTGAGCCATTTAAGACCGACGAGTCCACAGCCACACCACCAACACATCCTGCATACCGCGTTACTGCTAGGATGTTGATCCGAGATGAGCCACCTATACCATTTTGGTTTGAGGCAGAGATTGCCAGACTCCTTGCCATACCATCACCTCTACCATTACCACTTTCCCCATGGTCATCACCACTACCTCAGATTCCCTCACCATCACTACTAGTATCACCACCATCACCTGTATCACCTCCACCACTACCTGCTAGTCTTACTTATCCTTTGGGATATAGAGCTGTGATGATCCGGCTAAGAGCCGAGGCACCATCTACTTCCCATACACTACCACTACCATCACCTATTGTACTTCTACATACCAGAGCATCTGTGGCCATGTTGAGAGCTGCTGCACCATCCACCTATATCTTGGCATCTTGATCAGAGGCACCACCATTTGGGACACCACCACTCCTACCTATACCGCTACCTACTCCATCACCACCATTGCTTTTTCCCTTTACTGACCATAGAGCGGATGTTCGCGAGGCTTGCTTACCACCTTAGAAGAGGCTATGCTTTGCCTTTGGTCTAAGATATGAGGTGGGCAAGAGTTCATCTGCTCCCACTGCTAGACCTGATGGAGATTTCATGAGGGACTATGGTTTCATTGCCACTTTGCATGATGAGATTATGCGAGATCCAGAGAGAGATGTTGGTTATGGGATTACCGACACTTGGGATGAGATGCTTGTGGGTATGCCAAGGGCACCAGCGACTGATGAGACAAAGTTAGGTCAATGGGTGACAAACCTTGTCACGACTATGAGATAGGATACCGATGAGATATATGGGAGACTGGATGATGCACAGACTAAGCGACAGATGGTGACCAATCGAGTCAACATGTTATTTAGGGATAGGCGTGCACATGCTCGCATAGCTAAGCTCATAGAGATTGAGGCCAGGATATCTCGAGAAGCTTCGGGATAGTCTATGGATGCGAGTAACCTCGCATGTACTAAGGTTATGGCATTGCGCACCCAGGTGGTAACACAACAGTCAGAGATCATAGAGTTACGGGCAGCAGACCGCAGAAGATAGACATAGTTGACAGAGGCCCTAAATTTGATAAAGACACTACAGACATAGTTGATAGCACTTCAGAGTCGACAGGGACCCGCTAGAGGTCCTGCATAACCCGATGCACTGGAGGAAGCCGGTAGCAGTTCATAGATCTTGTTATGGCTAGCTATTTTGTACATCATACTAAGTATTACAGGTAACTCCCGGCTAGTATGGCTTTAGGTTGTATATATTCTTTTATCTTGTAGCCTAATCGTAGTGATCGTTTTGTATCTGAACCATTCATGTATGTTTTCTAATTTATATATGGAATGGTTGTATTATGTCACGTCTGTAATCGAATTTATTATGAATGAATGTCGATTTAGCTTATCCATTGTTAATATTCAATTTAGTTGTATATTTCACTGTGTGTTGTGATCTCATTTTACTTATTGTGTATATGTCATGTCATGGTTATGATTTTACGAAATCTAATCGGTATTATATTTTCTTATGATTGAAGAAAATGGTACTAAAAAGAGCCACCAGATCAACACCAGCCGCAACAACCGCCACCACATCTGTCACTAATGCCCAACTTCAGGCAATGATTAACCAAGGCATTACAGCTGCTTTGGCAGCATGTGATGCTATCAAAAGCACGAATGGAGAAGACAGACATAATTTAGGAACGGGTGTTAGAAGAAATGAGCGAGCTACTCGTGAGTGTACTTACCTAGACTTCATGAAGTGCCAACCTCTAAATTTCAAAGGCACGGAAGGAGTTGTCGAATTGACTCAATGGGTCGAGAAAATGGAAACTGTGTTCCGTATAAGCAACTGTTCTATGGAAAACCAAATCAAGTTCTCTACTTGTACTCTTCTGGGAAATGATCTAACGTGGTGGAACTCCCATGTTAGGACTGTTGGTAATGACATTGCTTATGCAATGACTTGGACATAACAGAAAAAGAAGATGACTGACAAGTACTGCCCGAGGACCGAGATTAAGAAGCTCAAAGTCGAGCTGTGGGATTTGAAAGTGAAAGGTACCGATGTGATAGGGTACAACCAACGTTTTCAGGAACTAGCATTGCTGTGTGTTAGAATGTTTCTTGAAGAATCTGAAAAGATTGAGAGATATGTCGGTAGTTTGCCCGACATGATCTACGGAAGTGTAGTAGCATCAAAGCCTAAGACAATGCAAGAGGCAACTGAAATAGCAACCGAACTGATGGATAAGAGAATCCGCACTTTTGCTGATCGTCAGACAGAGAATAAGAGAGAGCAAGATAATAACCAACAACAACCACAAAACAAGAGGCAGAACACCGGCATGGCTTATGCTGCAGGGACTAGTAAGAAGAAGCTATAAGGGGGATCTAAACCAATATGCCTTAAGTTCAATTATCACCACGATGGTCCGTGTACTCCCAAATGCCACAAGTGTAATTGAGTTGGCCATCTGGCCCATGATTGCAGGAGTCCTGCTAATACCAACACTTCTAATAACCAAAGAGGCACTGGGATAGGTCAGAAGCCTACTTGCTATGAATGTGGTGCCCAAGGACATTTTAAGAGGGAATGTCTAAAACTGAAGAACAACAACAATCGAAGCAACCCAGTTGGAAATGTCAATGCTCCAGCGAAAGTGTATGTGGTAGGCCATGCAGGGACAAACCCAGACTCCAACATCGTGATGGGTATGTTCCTTCTAAACAACCGCTATGCTTCTATCTTATTCGATACTAGTGCCGATAGGAGTTTTGTGTCTACTAAATTTAGCTCCCAAATTGAAATCACACCAACTATATTAGATCACTATTATGACGTTGAACTAGCCGATGGGAGAATAATTGGGTTGAACACTTTCCTTAGGGTTTGTACATTAAACATCCTAAACCACCCATTTAACATAGACTTAATGCCCGTAGAACTTGGTAGTTTTGACTCTATAATTGGTATGTATTGGTTGGTAAAGTACCAAGCAATCATTGTGTGTGCCGAGAAGATCATTCGTATCCCGTAGGGAAATGAAACTCTAATCGTTCACGGTAACGGAAGCAACCAGGGAAACGAGGCTCGTCTACACATTATCTCGTACACCAAAAAAAAGAATACATGCTAAAAGCATGTCCAGTCTTTTTGGAAAACGTTATTACAAAGGAGACAGAAGATATAACACCTCGTGTTTTAGGTCATTGTACGATATTATATAATCCACTAATTATTTTTAGGGTTTTACGCGTTTGCTTTTAAATCGTAATCGTTAAGCTAAATCGCGTAAACTAAAAATGATCATACAATGTAATCGGGCATTAAACAATTAAATGTCTACATCAAGCAAGTGTTATATGATTATTTAGAGGATAATTATTATCATTGCACATTTTATTTTTATTGGTTACGTTAAGTGTTTACGTTTCGCGATAAAATACGTTTAGGCCTTCCCGGAAGCACGTTAACTTATCTACGCTTCATCAAATACCCAAAATTATACCCAATACTTAAAGTTTATTTAAAACTTCAAGTATTTATCACTTTATACATATTCATTATGAAGGAATTCAAATCATAACTTTCAATGTACAAGTTATACATTTTTCCAAGTCTATACTACATATTACTTCAAATAATGCAAGAATACATTATATAAATGATCAAATACATATCTAGCTTATGCATATACATATATTTCGTGTATAATGACTAGGAAAGCAAGATAGGACCAAGGAACCATCACAAAGATCTTCATATAAGATCTAGTCATACCACTTGATTCTCATGATGCTTTCTGTATCCAAGACTAAGCTTCAAACTTTCTCAATGTTCATCCAATCTTCTTCAAGAAGCTTTGCCACCTTGCATACATCAACTAGACACATAAATATCTTCTTAGTAGTATAAAATGGGTGCACTTGTGATGAGAAAAGATCATACTTTTCCATTTCATACAAGAAATCAAAAATCTCTTCTGTTCATCTCTACAACACCAGGACTAAAACCTCTTAAATATACAACTCAATTGTTGATTTTCTTTCATTATACAAGCATACCACACATATACTTAAGGTCTATTTAAGAAGGTTTCAAGAGTTGTTACCATTTGCAAAGCAAGGAATCAAGAAAAAGGAAAGAAGAAAGAAATATAAAAGAAAAGAAAGGGTTACTTGGGAAAATTAGGGTTTTCACCTTAAGTTTTCAAGCCAAGGTTGTTTAATCACTAAGTGTGATGTTATTCTTATCTCTACTCATTCACAAGTTATATATAAAGTTAATCATTTTTCATCATAACATAAGATTCTATGTGTTACATATGGTTATATTTAGTAAATCACCTTTAGGGTACTTTTGAATATGTAAAAATGGATTTTTATTATGATCATTTATCTGTTTTGTACACTTATTTACATGTCATATGGATGATAATATTATGTTAAAAGGGATGTATAAGTGTTTTAACATGTTGGTTAAGTATTAACATGTATAAGTGCAAATTAGGGTTTCTAAAAGTTTTCTTAATAAATTACAAATGAAAATAGTAAAATAACATGTTAATCTTGTTATCTTGGACTCACATATGACAAAACATGACCTAAATAGCCTAATATTTGTTAAGACATAAGATATTAAGGGCTCTAATGGGTTTGTAACAATAGTGGTAAAGCTAAAAAGTCCTTAAAAAGTTTTAAAACATTTTAGAGAAAAAATATCTTAGGGGCTGTTTGTATTCGAATACTACAATTTGTTTTATGATTTATAAAAATTTCTACATGTCCATGGATGCGTAGGGGTCATAAAAGAATCGAAAAACCGATTAATAACTTATGAAGATAAGCTATTTACAGTTAAGATTTGTTAATACTTTTATAAAACTATTTTTATAAAAGTACTATTCATCACAGAAACTTATACTTTATAAACAGTCAATAATATGATAAAACTTTCAATACGGAGAAACGTCTTAGTTCGAAAAAGAAATAAAAAAAAAAAATCGCTAAAAACTGAGCTATAACGAATAAGATACGACCCAAAAAAGGTTGTTTTACGTAATTAAAACTATTAAAAACGATTTTATAGCTGTTTATGAACAGTTTAAAAACACTATACATCATAGAATCTCAAATAACCTAAAAAATGTGGGGGGGGGGAATTTATGATCACTCATCTTAATACGAAGCGTTGGCGTAAGAAACGCGGAGGAAAAGAAACGGGCTTTAAAACGGACAATGTTATGTCATTTTACTAAAGGCTTAATTATAAAATGTTTTTTTCTTTCATAATTACGAGTTTTCACTTAAAACAATTAGATTGTGATATAGCTATATAGATATATCTTGATGTTTTTAGTTATCGAAGTGCTATATTACAGGGAATTTCATAATGAGCTTCTCTCGCGGGATGGCGTATTGACGAGTTGTTGGTTTACGATTTAAAAAGTGTCCCAAACTCCTCGTTCGTCATGTCATGACTCTTAAAATTATGATAGCCAGAAAGATAGTACGATGATAATTTTATAGGATTATTATGCAGTTGTTGTTAGACAAAAAATACGTGTATACATGATTCGACTTTATTAATACTAGGTTGCATTCGGAGCAGCGTTAGCGTGACGCGTTTTTACTTGTGATATTTTGTTATCAGGTTTACTCACTCAAGGTGAGTTCATAGCCCCATGTTTTACAATTATTAGATTACAGTTTTTTGGGTGTGTAGAAACTTATGATGTTTTACAAACTTAGCGGTAAGTGTACATCTTTATCATGATTACGTGTTGTCCTAAGAGCGATAACCCACTATGCACCCTGAAATCATGAACTGTCATTTACTGAATATGATGCATGAGAATTGATTATAGATCAGATCTATTTAGGATTGACCTCCCGTGCGCGGTGACTAGCTATCACGGGGAACACAACGTATATCATGTCGGTTATGGATGTTTCGGGTTTGCAACATATCAGGGCAGTGTAGGCATATTTATTATTGTATTTCAATTTTGTCGAGCTTCGAGCTTCGGTGTCATGAGCTTAGGCAAACGTAATTGCATTTTGTGATGTCTGCATCTGTTGCATTATCACTGGGAAAGTCTTGCGGTCCTGCATATACATTTACATAAACCTATGAAATTCACCAACTTTATGTTGACGTTTTTAAATGCAATGTTTTTCAGGAGGTCATTAAGCACGAGGTGCGAAGGATACATTGGTGGTTATATTTTGAAGTCATGCATTAAAGATTTAGTCGCATTACATTTTGTATATCTGTTATGGGCTGGAAATCTTTGTAATAATAACAAGTAAACAAGTAAAGCTTCGGGCTTTTGTAACACATACTTTATTAAATCCAATGTATCAGTTTTAAACGACTTTTTGGTCGTTCTTATATTATCTTGTGTTATTGATCTGAGAAGTAACACGCCCCGGACCCTTATTCCGCTGCGACCCAATTTGGGGGTGTTACAGATTGGTATCAAGAGCCAAGGTTATAGAGAACCAGGTCAAATGTTTTTGCTGGACTATAACCGTTTTCAAACATTGCATTCATACAAAGGGGTTTTCACGGGACATACATACACTAATTGTGCATTAGTCGGTTAGGCTAGATGCATGCATGATTGATATTCATGATTGATATACATGTTATAATATAAATGTATATTACTATAAGAGTCTTATATTAGCATACTTATATAAGCTAATTTTGATTTCAGATATTATCATGTCAGATTCTGAGCATTCTACAGTTACATACACATCAGTATCCTTTCCAGTTGAGGACGATTCAGACATCGGTTCACCAGGAGTCGATGGACCACCCATTATGCCAGAGGACCCATATGCTTACATAATGGCTGCTTATGAGGTTCCACCATCGCCTGATTACATACCTGGCCCTGAGGTTCCACCATCGCCGGATTACATACCTGGCCCTGAGGTTCCACCATCGCCGGACTACATACCTGGCCCCGAGGAGCCGCAGTCACCTCCCCCACTGGACTTTGTTCCTGAGCCGATGTACCCTGAGTACATGCCACAGGAGGATGAGATACTCCCGGCCGAGGAGCAGCCACTACCTGCTACTGCTGCCTCACCCACTGCAGATTCACCAGGATATGTTCCTGAGTCTGATCCGGAGGAGGACGATGAGGATCCCGAGGAGGATCCAGCTGACTACCCTGCTGATGGGGATGATGATGATGATGAGGATGAGGACGAGGATGAGGATGAGGAGGAGGAGGAGCACCCAGCTCCGGCCGACTCTGTCCTACCTGTACACCGTATGACTGCCAGGATATCTATCCGGGATGAGCCATCCATATCACTTCCTCCTAGGGAAGAGGTCGAGAGACTTCTTGCCTTAACCACCCCACCACCATCACCACTTACTCCACTATCATCTCCATTACCATAGATACCATCACCACCATTACCTATACCATCACCACCACCCAATAGCCCACTCAATTGAGATTCCGGAGTTGTTTACCGCTTCGGAAGAGGGTGCGTTTTGCTTCTCCCACCCCTAGTCATGAGGTCGGGGAGAGTTCAGCAGCCGGTGCTGCTAGGCAGGACGGACCTGCCGTAGCTAGGGAAGACCCTTATTCCGTAGCAAGGGGAGACCTTTATGGATTCGTCGATATGGTAGATGTCACTCCTAGACATCCGATGTCTAGGGAGTTAGACTATGGCATTACGGATACATGGGATGATCTGGTAGGAGCCATCGATGAGATTGCACCGACCACCCTAGAGGGGGTCAATCAGAGGGTTACCGATCTTTCTACCATTGTTGAGCAGGAGACTACCATCATGTATGGTATTATGGAGGATGCTCAAGATGACCGGTCTCAACTGAGAGGCGAGTCAACTTGTTGTATAGGATAGGCCTGTTCAATTGTCAGTTTGCATAATGATAAAGAAGAGTGCTAAGATGGCTTTATGGGCTTGGGGGCTATCCATGGATGCTAGCGACTATGCACGTTCAGATGTTATGTCATTACGTACTACGGTAGTGGCGCAGAGTGCATTGATTTCAGAGTTACAGTCAGCAGATCACAGGAGACAGAGGGTGATTTCAGAGTTGTTGGCATCAGACCACAAGAGACAGGTTCAGTTGACTAAGACATTAAGGTTGCTGAAAGGACTACAGACACAGATGGTCGAGTTTCAGAGGCAGCATGGACCCACAAAAGGTCTGGCATAGCCTGATGCACCAGGAGAGGCTGGTAGCAGCTCCTAGATTTAGTTATGTTGTAGATGGCTCTAGGCTAAGCAGCCTGTTAAGTAATTATGGATTTAAATCAGTTTATAGTATATTGTTTTTTTATTGTTTTTTTTTTATATTTTATATTTATAATATTTTATTATTCCCAGCTAGCAGACATGTAAAACTTTTTGGTTTTGTTTAGCTACCCTTATAGGATTCTTTTGATCATGTATTACTACCTTGTACGACATACTAAGGTTACGGTTATCCCGGCTATATGCTTTAGTTGTTTCTTTTTGACTTGTAACCTAAGTGTAGTAAATCATCTTGTAATCGAACTGAACATGTAGTTTTTTCCAAGTAAATATATGAAATGGACGGATTATTTTTCTAATGAAATCGAATTTCTTATAAATAAATGACGAGTTGGTTATACCACGAATAATTCTCAATAACAGTTGTACATTTCACTGGTGTCTATGTGATCTCGTTTTATTAATGTGTATATGTTGATGTCAAAGTTATGATTTTATGAAATACACAAACGAGTATATGTTTTCTTGTGATTTAAAGAAAATGGCACCAAAGAGAAGGACCACGAGGTTAAACCCAAGTGCAACACCAACACCAGTCACAAACACTCATACCACTACATCTGTCACCAATGCCCAAATTTAGGCAATGATTAACGAAGGCGTTACTGCTGCACTGGCAGCACGTGATGCAACCCAGAATAGCGATGATAGCCATACTTCAGGAACGGGTCAGAAGCCCGTCAGGTTGCTCGTTGAAAGCACCGAACCCGGACATCCCTAAAATGCCAACCCTTGAACTTCAAAGGCAACTGATGGAGTTGTCAACACACACTGTGGTTTCGAAAAGATGGAATCTGTTTACAGCATAAGCAACTGTACAATAGCATGCCAGGTCAAATTTGCTACGTGTACCCTGCAAGGAAATGCTCTTACATGGTGGAACTCCCATGTTAAGACCACTACTCCTGAAGCTGCCCATGCAATGCCATGGAGGACACTGAAAAAGATGATGACAGACAAATACTGCCCAAGGGGCGAAATTATAACTGGAGTTTCGAATTAAGAATTTAAAGGTGAAGGAAACGATGTGGTAACCTATAGACCAACGTTTCCAAGAACAGGCACTAAAGTGGCGATCAAGATATGTTTCTGGAAGAGAATAAAATAGACCACAGGTTAAAGAAATTATGTCGGTTGGCTTGCCCGACACGATCCATGCATGTGAATGGCAACTAACCAAAAACTATGCAGGATGCCATTGAGTTCGCCACTGAACTCATGGACAAGAAGATCAACACTTGGGCTGAACGTCAGGCTGACAACAAAAGAAAGTCTGATGACACCGCCAGGAACAACCAGAATCAGCAACCAAATAAGAGACAAAACACTGGAAGAGCTTATGCCACAGGAAATGGTGACAGGAGACCATACATAGGCCTAGACATCTGTGTACCAGAATTAACTATCACCATGATGAGTCCTGTGCTCCACAAATGCCCGCAAGTGCAACCGATTTGGTCATTATCTCGTGACTGCAGAGTACCCTAAATGTGCAACACTGGGCGTAATCAGAGGGCTTGTCTTGAATTGGTGCTCAGGGGCATTTCAAGAAGGATTGCCCAAAATGGAAGAACAACAACAACCGAGGTAATCAGGCTGGAAATGCCAAGGCTCGGGCAAAGGTGTATGCCATGGGCAATACAAAGGCAAACCCGGACAACAATGTCGTCACGGGTACGTTTCTCCTAAACAACCGATATGCATTTATTTTATTTGATACCGGTGCCGATAGAGTTTTAGTATCAACGTGCATTTAGGCTCTCGAATTGTTTTCACTCTGACTGTCATAGATCAAGAATATAATGTCGAACTATCCAACGTGCGAATATTAGGTTAAACACTATTAATCCGGGGTGTACGTAAACCATCTTAATCCTCCTTTCAACATAGACCTAATGCCCGTAGAACTAGGTAGTTTTGACGTTATAATTGGTATGGATTGGTTAGCAAAGTACCATGCCGTTATTTGTCTGTGCGGAAAAGATCGTTCGTATTCCTTTTGGAGACGAAATTTTAATCTTTGAGGTGACGGAAGCATCAATAAAACACTGGACCCCGATTAAACATCTATCTCGTGTACTAAGGCACATGAGTATTTAATGAAGGATGTCACATATTCTTAGTAAAATATCACCTAGCAACCAAAGACGAAGCCAAGTCAAAGGAGAAACACTTTAAAGATGTGCCAAGTTGTTTTAATTAATTTTACTGAAGTTTTCCAAAGGACTTGCCGGGTATACCACCCACTCGACAAGTGGAGTTTCGAATCGATTTGGTACCTGGTGCTAACACCGAAGCACGTGCACCCTATAGAATATCACCGTCCGAAATGAAGGAGTTTATAGCGAGCAACTACAGGAACTTACGACAAAGTCTTCAGAAGGCCAATATCTCACCCTGGGGTGCTTCCGGTCTGTTTGTAACGAGTAAAGATGGTCTTTCTGGAAGGTGCATCGATTAATAGGAATGAACAAACTTGACAGTGAAGAACCGCTTACCACACTCCCAAGGATCGATGACCCTATTCGACCAGCTTCAAGGGTCGAGTATTTATTCAAAGATCGATCTGAGGTCCAGTGTAATCACTAGTTGAGAGTTAAAATTGGGGGGGCGAAAAGACATTCCCAAGACTGATCAATCAGGACTCGATATGGTCACTATGAATCCAAGTCATACCTATTGGTTTGACTAATCACCGTCCGTTATCATAGGACTTATGAACATCGGGTGTGTAAACGTACTGATAAGTTTTGGTAATTGTCTTCAACGATAGACATTTTCTCTTAACCCAAAAGTAAGAAGGAACATGAAGAACACCTAAGGCAGATCTTGAAATTTCTTAATAATGGAAGAATTGTAACGCAAGTGCACCAAGTATGAATTCTGGATCTCCGGGTACAAACTCCTCGTCCCCAGTGATGACTGTCGAGGTATTCATGTGACCCTGCTAAATTGAATCTATCAAAGATGGGGCGTCTCCTAAAACACCTACAAGAGATTCGCCAATTCTTGGCGCCCTTACCGGCTATTATAGAAGATCCATCGAAGGGTTTTTTCAAAGATCGCCAAACAATGACCAACTAGACCCAGAAAGGTTGTCAAGTTTTATTGGGGCTATAAATAAGAAAGTAGTTTTCAACTGTTGAATGCAAAGCAATGTAGTGCACCAATCCTGGCTACCTGATGGAAGCAAAATTCTCATCGCATACTGGCATGCTTCAAATAAGGGTTTGGGCCCCAGTGTTGCGCAAAGAGAAAAGGTGATTTCTTATGCATCACGCCGTTAAAATTCATGAAAAGAACTATACTACTCATGTTAGAACTGGGGCAGTAGTTTCGCTCTAAAGATTTGGAGGCACTATCTGTACCGAACCAAGTGCACGGTGTTCACTGGTCACAAAAGTTTACAACACATTCTTGATCAGAAGGAATTAAATATGAGGCAACGTCGCTGGTTAGAATTGCTGAGTGATTACGATTGCTGAGTGATTACGGGCCTTAGTAATGACTATTGGCTTGTGTCTTCCTAAACAAATCTTGAAAGCTCAGACTGAAGCACAAAAGCCAGAGAACATCAAGAAGGAGTATGTTAGAGGTATATTGGTTGAGAATTCAAAAGATCCGGAGAAAACTTAGCACAGAAACAGTTGGAACCACGTGGAGTATGGACTATGTGCAAAAAATTGCAGGAGTTGGTTTACCATATTTAGTGGAACTTAAGGACTATGATCATGCATGATTCCCCGGAAGGTCTAATACTTATTCATCCGGGTTATGACAAAATGTACCAGGATATGAAGAAACTATACTAGTGGCCCAATATGAAAGCCAACATCGCCACCTACGTTAGCAAATGTCTTGTGCTAATGTCAAGGCAGAACATCAGATACCATCGGGTTTGTAAGTACAACCCGAGATACCTCAATGAAAGTGGGACAACATCACGATGAATTTTGTCATGAAGCTTCCTAAGTCGTCACAAGGTTATGACACTATTTGGGTTATATAGACCGACTTACAAAGTCCTGCCCCATTTTTATGCCAATGAGGTAGGAATTGATCCTATGGATAAACTGGCAAGAATGTACCTAAAAGAGGTAGTCACGAAGCATGGAATACCTGTTTTAATTATCTGTGATCGTGACCCTCGGTTCGCATCAAATTTCTGGAAGTCACTTCAGAAGGCTTTAGGTACAAGTTTGGATAGAAGAACTTCATATTCATACGCGCAAACCGACGGACAAAGCGAGAGCGAACCATCCAAACTCCTCGAGGTATATGCTGACGCTATGCGTTAAATCGACTTTGGAAATGGTTGGGTTTAAACCAAATGCCAAAAACGAGTTAAACCACCAAAAACCTTAACCATGCTCGCATAAAGCCTGCAGCTTAAAAAGCCCTTTAAATGGTCGAAATAGTCGAACCCCCTGAGATTGTTGACCGCGGTTGGACAAGTATCAACACACTGACCCTAAAACTAGAAAGTAATACCGGAGCGGACATCCAGATAAAAACAAATGATTCAAACTGCTCGCGATCGACAAAAGATCTGACGCAGAATTAAAGCAAACCGATGAAGTTTCAAGTTGGAGATAAAAGTTAATGCTTAAGGTTTCGCCTTGGAAAGGGGTCGAACGTTTTGTGCGCAACGGGGAAGAATCAACCACAGAACATACAGACCGTGATCAAGTGTTGAAAAAGATGGAGCCGTTTGCTTACTGCATTGATCTTCCTCAAGAGCAGAGCAGGTCCACAATGTTTACAATGTATCCAACTAGAAGAAAATTAATATTCTGACGATCCATAGCGTACGTTCCGTTGTGAAGGACTCCAATGGATGACAAGCTTTATGTTTTGTGAAGATCCTGTCGGAAACATGGAACGTCGAAGTCAACACCAATATAAGGCAAGCCACAAGACCAATTGACCAAGGTTCGTTGGAACTCTAACGTAGCCCTGAGTTACATGGGAACTTGAATTATCAATTTACAGTGGAAGAAAATATCCACACCTCTTCACTATACAAGACTGCACCGCGTCAAGTGCGTGGTGATAAACCTTAAGGACAAGCACATTTAACTGGGGGAAACTAAACACCTCGTGTTATTAGGTCATTGTACGAAGCAATATGTAATCCACAATTAATTTAAGGGTGTTTACGCCTTTTCCTTTAAATCGTAATCTTAAGCTTAAATCAGCGTAAACTAAAACTGATCATTCAATGTAAACGGGTAATAAACAAATAAATGTTTACATCAAGCAAGTGTTATATGATTATTTAGAAGAGATAATTAATTATCATTGCCATTTTATATGTTTAATTGTTACGTTAAGTGTTTACGTTTTTTCGCGATAAAATAGCGTTTCAGATTTCCGGAAGCACGTTAAACTATCTAAGCCTTCATCAAATAGCCCAAAATCTTGTAACCTGTAGAATCCAAGATCTGACTCAACCTAAAGGGTATAATAACAATGATCAAAACACAGCGGAATAATAATTAAGAACAAGATCAAAGTTACTAATAAGGTTTTCTTTTTTGAACATAATAAAGAAACTACTATTACTACTACACTACACACGCTCTATGCGTTTTTTAGACTCTCATTGGAGAAGTCTGCTATGAATGGATGGATTGTAACCTAGACGCCTATCCTCTAAATATAGGAGAGGATGGTTAACAAAAACCCAACATACTAACAAGCTAACTATTACAGAATTGGTCCCTTCATATGTTTCTTCTTTCTTTATTTGTCTAATAGGATATTTTTAATCTTCAAATCTGTAATTTCCCAACGATACCCTAATACTATAAATTTTATTTAAAACTTCAAGTTATTTATCACTTTATACATAATATTCATGAAGAGAAATTCAAACAAACCCTACACTGTACAGTTATACATTATTCTAAGTTTCCCCTTAATAACCTACATTATATTCATAAATGCAAGTATAAATTATAAAAAAGACTAAAAGCCATATCCTAACTTAAACACATATATAATTCGGTATAATTGACTAGTGTAAAGGCCAAGAAGAGACCAAGAACCATCACAAATATCTGTCATAAAAGATCTAGCATGCGCACTTGATCTCATGACTAGCTTTTCTTATCCCAAGAAAAGCACTAGTCTTATTTCTCCATGCATTCTTATCCTTGCCACCTTTCATATGATCAACTAGACACACAAATATCTTCCAAGTAGTATATATATGCATGCATAATAGAGATAGGGACACATACACGTCAATTCATTACAAGAAAAATCACAAAATTCTCCATTGTCTCTTATGCAACCCCACGGCCAAAACCTTAACAAAACAAACAAAAGGCTTGAATTCTATCATTATACAAGCATACACACATCATATTTAAGGTATTCTAAGAAGGATTTAAGGCTTGGTTAACCATTTGCAAGGAAGGAATCAAGAAAAGGAAGAAAATGGTTTCTCGGGAAAATTAGGGTTTTCATCCTATATTTTCAAACCAAGAGTTTAAATCACAAGGGTTGATTGGTTTTTCTTTTCTCTACTCATCCACACAAGGTTGATATATAAGGCTTAACATTCATAACAAGATTTTATGTGTACATATGTTCTACTAGTTAATCACCATCTAGGATACTTTTGAATATGTAAAATTAATATTATTACTTATGATTAATGTATTTAACTGAACATATTTACATGTCAATAGTATTGCTAATATGATTTAAAAGGGATGTTTAAGTGTTTTAACATGTGTTTAAATATAAACATGTATATGTACTAATTAGTTTCTAATGCAACTTATGATTACAAAGTGAAAATGGTATTAACTTGTTATCTTGTAACAAATTAGGGTTTCTAACGTAATACAATGTCGGATACTGGATGTTTACGGGTTGAACATCATCCGGGCAAGTAGGCAATATTTATATTTTTTTATTCAATTATGACGAGCTTCGTGTCATGAGACTTAGGCAAACCGTAATTGCCTTTTGTGAGGTTACCACCTCTGGTTGCATTATAAACTGGAAAGTCTTAGCGGTCCTGCATATACATTAACATAAACATATGAAATTCACCAACTTTC
Organism: Tanacetum coccineum; assembly: GCA_026074375.1. Lineage (NCBI taxonomy): Eukaryota > Viridiplantae > Streptophyta > Magnoliopsida > Asterales > Asteraceae > Tanacetum > Tanacetum coccineum. The sequence continues at coordinate 33,675 of BQNB010019267.1, forward strand.
GTTGACATTTTTAAATGCAATGTATATATTCATAGGTCATTAAGCACGAGGTGCAAGGATACATTGGTTTATTAAATTTTTGACGTCATGCATTAAAGATTTAGTCGCATTACATTTTGTATATCTGTTATGGGCTGGAAATCTTGTAATAATAACAAGTAAACAAGTAAGGCTTCGGGCTTTTGTAACACATACTTATAATAAATCCATGTATCAGATTTAAACGACTTTATTAGGTCATTCTTATTTATCTGTGTTATTGATCTGGGAAGTAACACGCCCCGGACCCTTATTCCGCTGCGACCCAATTTAGGGGTGTTACAATAAACCTAAACAACCATGCAACGATAAATTAAGCAATCGGGATATAAACAAAACCAAACATTCAGATCTTCATAATAATGGCTAATACCCGATAGTATTAGCCTTTAAACATCATAATTAATACAAGAGTAATTGTTTTACCCAAGGTAAACTAACCGAGTTAACGAATGATACCAAAAACTAAACGATTACAAAAGTATAAGAAATTACACGTTGTCTTCTATGGATTGGAATGCGTTGCAAGACCTCTTTTGCTCTTTTTCTCCTCTGAAAATTGACTTTTGTGGTTTAGGTATCAAGAATATGATTTAGAACACTTAAAACTCGTTTTTGAGTTTTCTATTTATACTGTTTGGAAGTGAGTTTGATACGGCGTATAGGTCTTCTCTAGATACGGCGTATTGAGCTTGTTTCCTTTGTGGTCTTTGGAGAGTGCAGGCACGGATACGTCGTATCTTCCTTGATGGATACGACGTATTGGTAGTCAAAGTAGTAATCTTCAAAATATCTTTATTTAAGCTCCAGAATGCGCGCCTTTTGCTAATATTCACCAAGTACTCCATAATTACTGTAATTCTAAAATATAAACGATTAAGTAACAATTCTTTGCAATAACTATACAAAATGGGTTAAATACATGGGATAAATGATGCTATAAAATAGACGTTATTTGATGTCATTAAATATCCCCCCACTTGAATCCTACTTGTCCTTAAGTACCCTTTAGAAGTCTATAAAAATGTATCCCTAAAGATATTTTCCGTTAAGCATTTATTTGATCTATTACAAGTACACAACCAAACACCTCACGAAGTAGGAAGATGAAAACACTCAAATCACTCAACTAATCTATGTGGTAACATGTAACTAATTTGCTCAATTGCTCAGTTGTGACGAGTATCCAATCATAAAGCTTGCCAAGGATACACACACCACCTCTAATCTAAGGAGTCACAATTTGAAAAAAGTAAATACTGGTTTTATTTGTAAGGAAAAGGCATTAGGTTGATCATTACTACATCCTTCACCAAAAGTACCACACAACAAGGCAGCTGAATGCACACATACAATGTTGTAACGACGGAATAGACATGTGTGATCGATCACCATCTCATATGCGTTTAACCCAACTTTATGATGAAGAATGATATAGGGTAGAGAATTCTAACGTTCACCAATAGTAATAAACCAACAATGCAGCTGAGACCTGCATACATGGCCGTCAACACATAATTAGGAGCATCACGCACGATCACATCCTCTTCGCGTAAAACCCAAGCTTAATGATTAGGAAAAGAAAAATAAATTGCAGTAAAATTAAAAATTACAAACAAATAGATTAATCTAAAATTACAAGAATCTAGACACTTTTTTTCCCCGACCATTACCATGATATAAGTCACACACAAATTAACACGTCTTTGATCAAAGATAAAAAACAACAACACTAAATGGCATACCCGATAACGACCAACTTCCCAATCAACGCATACTTTACATACTTACAACGCAAGTGGCGATATCTTCCACTTTATACAATACTCTACATCATCGGACCTTTAAAGACGTATCAATGTAATAACCAGACCCTTTGAGTAATTCCATCGTATTTGAAACGATTATATTCAAATTTCTCCTTCTCTTTTTGTTGCGAATTTTTTCTAATTTTTTCGAATATTTTTTTAACACTATACTAGACAGACTCGATGAGATTTCACCATCTTCACGATCATAATAATTCTGGATAATTCCTTCGATAATTTCTTCATTCTTCGGACGTACCATTAATTGCGATGGTAGTAAAAATACATAAGTTTTGACTATAATATAACAACCATTTGCAATGTGCAAATTTTCTTCCACACGGTACCAAAATAGACACAAGACTCGGGAAAATACAAACTTTTACACTTTAGCAACTAGAAACTTGTAACAAAATAAACTTAATCTAACAGGGTAGGTAAAGGTGTAACGAAACAAATAATTTGTATAGTTCCTAAAGGATTGGCTCTATGGGTTGTTCTAGGGGTACCTTACTCTTAAAGTGAGAGTAAACAAAGGGTTTATACGGGGTTAACTAACCGGTGTAGTTAGTTAATAAGCAACATGTAAAGGCGATTTGGGTGTAATCCTAAAATTTACCAGTTTAAACAAGTTCTACTTCCAACTAACATCTATAATACTTATCACTGAGTCGGACTCGAATAGATATTCAAGCCAAGTCTAAATTTACAACACCACCGACACACTCCATTTTTGTGGAATATGGTTAAACATTTGAGCACCAGATAGAGTTTAAAATCCACACAATATCTATAAAAGGGGGTTATTGAATGCAGGTTATGTATCAAGTAATTTCACAAAAGATGTTGAATTTCTTTTTTAATTTAGCATAATTTGAGCATTGTGTGAAAATAGGAAAAGTAAACATTCTAACTCCCCACCCCCACTTGAAATTAATACCAACTTCCTTGTTGTATAATAAAATATTAAATACTAATTAAAAAGAATTATAAAGAGAAACTCCCCCGATATTTAGCTCTGTATATATCTCCATTTGAGTTTATATCGCAAGATTGTGTGAATAGCCTCCTTAGAAGTTTTCAAGACTCCAACACTTCAAGATCTCCATATTTGTAAATTCTCCACCAATATTCGTCGATATTTCTTTGCTTCCAAAGTCCTGTATAAAACATAAGAAAAACGTGTACATTCCTATCTTGGTACCTACGGTTAATTTAAACTAAACTAAACAAACTAAATACGGGTCAGTTTTATGAATACGCCGTATCATGTGCATGAATACGTCGTATTGCCAAAACTGACAATAATGTTTTTAAAGTGCATAAAAAGTAAAGACTGATAACGTCGAGACAATCAATACGCCGTATGGTATGGAACGGTGTTGATCCCAATAGAATAGATCTTTAATCCCTTAGCTTGTATAAGGTATAGTTATGCAAGATAAATCTAACACAACTATAGTAGAAACTTTGATTATGAATATCAAAGACTATGCGGAATCTAGTCAATGATACTAAGAAGAATTACAATGAAACAGTAATGAACAAGATCAATAACAAAATAGTTTACTAAACTTTCAGCCTCAATATAAAACGAACACTCTTAATAGTGTTAGGGTTTACAAAACCTTGAAGCTATTAATAACACTTTTCTAGATATGATTTGATACGATTTTTGGTACATACAACTCTATACCCTAGGACCTCCTTTTACACACCAAGGAGTCCTAACAGGCTTACAATATTTTCCTAAGTTATCATGATCTTCTAAGCAAATAACTTATACGTATCTTTTACAAAAATATCTCATACTTATCCCGTAAGTAATCTTGATAAACAATCTTCATCTTTATCCTTTCTCTTGTCTTTATCCTTCTAACAGTAGAAACTCTTCTAGCAGATGTAATCTTTCAGCAGTTGTAACCAGTAGCATTAACTTTTATACCAGCAGCACTAAATGTGTACAAGTAGTAGTAACTACTTAGAATATTTTCTTCATTCTTCATCAGCAATACTAAATTACACTAGCAGTACTAACTTTATGCCAAAAGTTGTAACTTTACTTAAGCAGTACTAACATATACTAGCAGTACTAAGTTACACTAATAGTAGTAACTTTTATACTAGCAGTATTAACTACTTAGTAGTATTTCTTCTAAGTCTCTGAGCAGTCTTAACTTCCATTAGCAGTAGTAATATATACTAGCAGTAGTAACTGGCAGTACTAACTACTTAGTATATTTTTCACTAATATCACTAACAGCACTAAGTTATGCTTAGCAGCAGTAACTTCCAAACAGCTTCAAAAAGTCCTTTAATCCCAACAATCCTCCCCTAAACTTGATGTTCATCTTCTGAATCTTTAAGTTTCTTGATTAAAAGCTTTATCTTTACTAGGAGGATGCATTCAAACACTTCTAAGATTCTTGAGCTGTTTTGTCATGAGCTTAAGAAGTTGATAGCACATTTCATTCCAATGGTTAGCTTGAAGCTTCTTGTTGAGCATTTCTGTGATTGTTTCAGGTGTAAGAGGATACCTTTTCTCCACCAGCATAAATATATGCAAATTCTAAAATCTCACAAAATGTACTCCACTTGAAGAAAATAGCTTTAAAACTGTCACTCTGTGTCCTTATAGATTCCTCCATACTTCACTTTCTACATCAGGTTCAAACCTTACTTTCAGATCACCCCATAACACTCTCTCATAGCCCTCCTCTGGCCTTGTTAACCCATGCTTAGCTTTAACCAACTTCCAAAGAGTTTCCAAGTCTTCTCTGTCAATATTCTAAAGCATCTGAATCATTGATGAGTACCTCTTTAAACTTCCATCAACTCTTATGATTTGAAAGTATCCCATATTTCCTTCTTTGATGATTTTCTAGTCAACAATGATTGGAGGCTTAGTGGCTAGAGGTATAGCATCAATTGCTACCTCATAATCAGGAACTATCTCCATATGCTCTTTCATCTCTACTTCATCATCTACTTCAGCTTCTACATTCTCATCTAACTTCTGCTTCTTTAAATTTTCATATTCAAGTTCTTCTCTTGCTCTTTTAGAACTTTCTTCTGTTCTTGTCTCACTGCCTTTCACCGACTCTGTATCTATGTCTACAAATGTGTTTACTCTTTTCATTTTTTTTGTCAAATAACATCTGAATATCCTTAAAGCTTTTGGTCTTCAATTAATTGTGCTTGTATCCAGCCATGTTTTTCCGATAAGTAGACATTATATTTCTCTTTTGAGCCTTAGTTGGTGGTTTTCTTTCGATTCTCTCGCTCAAAGTCTTGCAAAAATGCTCTTCCTTTTTTAATGAGCTCCCAAACAATCTTGACTTTTCTTCAATAGTCAATTCTCCTTGCTCTTCTGCCTGTAATCTTGCAGCTAGCTCATAATCTACATCTATCATAGCTTGAATATTATCCCATTCAGCAATGTTTGCATCTTCTTCTCTTTGTCTTGCAAGCTTCTCTTCTTCTTCCAATTAAGCATCTAATTCACTTGGCTCTTGTGCCTTGCCTTTGTCTTTAGCCTGTGGAAGTTGTGAAGGTTGTGAAGGTGATGTTGTTGTTGTAAATTCACTTGGCTCTTGAACTACAACCCCTCTAGCCTTGGGTCTTGTAACAGCAGTTGTAGTTGTTGTAGCAGTAGTTGTAACATCCTTGGGTTTAGTTGCATTGATTTCTATTAAGGTCTAAGCCAGAGTCAACTCATCAACAGTTGTTGTTGTAGTACTGTTAGTAGTAACTTCAGCAGTACTAACTTCCTTCTCAACCACATCCTGTTTTACAAACACTTCTTCACCATCAAGAATACTTGTATCAAACATTTCTTCATCATTCCTCCCCTGAGTCTCATCAACCAAAGTAACCTCTACATCAGCATCAATATTAGCTATTTTCCTCCCCTGTTTCGATGCATCCTCCTGATGACCTAAACCTTCATCTTTAGAGGAAACAACTTGTGCAGATCTACCAATCTTGAATAATCTTTTAAGTCCTGGAGTTCTTGACTTATTCCTCCTTTCCAGCTTCTTGACCCTCTCCTTTAATTTAGTTATCTCTGCAGCTTGAGAGGTCTTAGTGTTCTCCAAGTCAAGAACTCTTTCAGACAGTTTTGTACAAAGTTCCAACAATTCATTTAGTTTCAGTCTATCCTCACCACTGAGTAGTGGATCATTGGAATGTATAGGTACACTTTCCACATTTTTAGTCTCATCTGCCATAGGTTGTGTAGGATCACTAGGTTGAGAAACCTTAATGTTCTGTTTCTTAGTCTTCTTAGGCTTTTGCTTCTTTGGAGGTTGTGATGATGATGGTTGATTAATGGTGGATGTGTGTTGGGGAACAGTAGGCATTTCAGAACCTTCACCCTCTTCTTGAGCTTGAACCATCATTGTTTCAAATAGAGGGGTAACTCTCCCAGAAAAACCTTTTCCTTCTCTCTTCATATTTGCAAAGACCTTCTTAGTGTGAGAAGGTGTAACATAAATTTCTTTATGTTTGGTCATTCCTTCAACTTGTTTATCCAGGAACACTTGCACAAACCTTGGATACATTAGAAATTTAACTCCACCCTCTAAGTTCTTCACCATATTATCAAAAATGTACTTGGAAAAGTTGAATTTTTGGGTTGTGACAAGACAGATGATAGCTGAGGCTATAGTGCTACTAAATTCGTTCCAAGCAGTAGTCTTAGAACTAAGGCATTACAGAATTATATGGATAAGAAATTTCCATCGAGGTAAATATAAAGCTTTATAGAATGTAAGCTTTTGTGTAAGATTTTCATACCCCATTCTTTCCAGTTCTGCAAAGATGGTAGCATTGGGTAGACATTCAGTACCTTCAGCATCTTTTATTTGAAGAGCTCTTCTCACACTTGTCTCAATGACGATCACTTTCTTCCCATCTACTAGGGCTTGTATCTGCACTTCCCCATTGACATTTTTTGCTTTAGTAGTAGCCCAAAACTGCTTAATGCATGAAGTATAGATGGTGGGATTCATCGTTGGCGTATATCTGATAGAACTTGGATTCAAAAAGTCAATAATTCATTCAAACCCATCACTTTCTTTGGGTTTCTCCAAAAACACAACCAAATTGTGAGTTTTAGCAAACTTTAGGTTCGACATTGTGTTGGGTTTTGATGATGAATGTTTTGATGATTATTAACGAATTGATAGAGTTTATTATTAAGGGTAAAACAAAGATTAAAATCGATTACTGATTGAAAGAAAACCCTCAATCAAGAGTTTTATGAAATCACCCTCACAGCATTAACTTGAACTAGCAGTACTAAGTTAAGCCTATTAACTGGCCCAGCAGTAGCCTAACAGCACTAAGTTATGCCTGGTAGCATTAACTTAACCAGTAGTAGTAAGTTTATGCCTAGCAGCATTAACTTTGAGTCACCAGCATTAACTATAATTTCGTTCCAAAAAGCATTTCCATGATCATTTTAGATTCTCACAATCTCTCTTCTTTTTATTCACAGCTATGATCTCTCAATTCTTTTTTCTACTGATCATGCTATCTGATTTATTAGTCACACATCACTCTTTTTATTTTTTGTGCTCAACAATTTCTCTAATTCTTTTAGCTCAACAAAAGTCACTCTTTTATTTTTACAATGTCACAAATATCTCTCTTTTTGTTTTCATTCTCACCAATTTCACTCAGTCCTTTTAGCTCACAAGTCACACTTTCTATATATACGTCACACATCTCTCTATCTATTGTATGCTCACCAATTTCTCTCATTCTTTTAGCTCTACAAAGTCACTCTTTCTATTTTTTATGTCAAACAATACACTCTATTCCTGTTTTTATGCGTACCAATATCTCTCAATACTCACAATATTAATTATAACAAACAGTAGTAAGTATAACTAACAGCATTAACATAGCAGTATTAAGTATAACTAGCAGCACTAATTATACTTACCAGTAGAAAGTTAATTTTCATCATTAGCAGCTTTTTCATCCCATTCAAATCATCATTTGTTGTATAATCCGCTGCATATGAACACAATTAACCTCCCCTCCAATCAATTACATCAAGGTTAAGACATTTCCAATACTTGCAGTCAAATATTGAAATCTGCTAACATCAAATGCTTTTGTGAGCAAATCTGCAACATTCTGATCTGTATGAATCTTTATCATCTGAATAAGCTTCTTTTCATTGGAATCCTCTAATAAAGTGATGCGTAATCTTAATGTGTTTTGTCTTTGAGTGAAAAATAGGGTTCTTCACTATGCATATAGTACTCTCATTATCAATATGAATCTTAGTCTGCATAAAGTTATATCCATAATTCAACAAATGATTTTGGATCCAAAGCACTTGTCCATATGCAATTGAACAGCTATATACTCAGCTTCAGTTTGTGGAATTACAACCACCAGTCGCTTCTTACATTGCCATGAAATCAACCTCACCCAGAACTGACAACCTCCTGTGTGGATTTCCTATCTCTAAGACTTGTCTCATGAGAGTCACTATTCAGTATATGCCAACCCACTCAAAGGTGATCCTTAGGATACCAAAGGCCCAATTTAGGTTGATCTTTTAAGTATCTAAAGATCCTTTTCACAACATGAAGATGTGAAACTTTAGGATTGACTTGGAATATTACACAAGCACATATTGTAAACATAATATCAAGCCTTGAAGAAGTTAGATACATCAGAGAACCAATCATTGACCATGATAAATAGTTCATATCCTACATCTTCATCATCGGCATCTTTAGCAAAGCCTTTTGAGTTTCCATAGTTTCTTGTTGTCTTACATCAATAAAACCCAACTTGGTCAAGCAATCTCATTCACGATACTTGTCCTTAGACTAATGAAAATCCCATCTTCCCTTCTCTTCACATGCATCCTAAGAGAATGTGAGTTCACCGCTAGCTCAATTGAAACCATCTTATGCCAACATCTGCTCAAACTCAGTAACACATCTTCTTCCTAGTAGACCCATAATATGATATCATCACCTATACTTGAACAACAGAATATCAACTTTTGATCCATTTTGATAAACAAAGTCTTGCCTATCTTCCTCTTGAAACCTCTTTCAAAGGTTTTAATTAATGCAAATAAGTTACAAGGTTTCAAACCAATCTCACGTAGCTTGATGCAATGCATAAAGTGGCCTTTTCCTATTTGTATACTCTGTTCAGGGAATCTGGATCTTTCAAAACCAGTGGTTGACCACAGCATAGACTCCTCTTTTAATCTTACCATAGAGAAAAGCACTCTTCACATCCATCTGATCAACACCACAAAAGTCTTTAAATGAGCATAGGCTAAAAAATAGCCTAATTGCTTCAATATTGCATAGGACAAAAACCTCATCTATCTATCCTTCTTCATGATAGTAGTCCCTGTGCAACCAATCTTCTTGCTTTTTTTTTAATCACAATGCATCTTTCATCCTTCTTGTTCCGTAAAACCTCATTTAGATCCCAACAGCTCTTTTTCTATAGGTAATCCACCAAGGTCCCAAACATCTTGTAAACTTGAAATGAAAAAGCTCTTCACTGTAGTACTTCTATCCAATTTGATCCTTCATGCTTAAACTACCTTTTTTGGGTTCATTCTTGTGATAAAGGAAGCAATCAAACACCAATTTTGAATGTCTTTAATGGTTTCTTCTTTGTTCAAGAATAGTGCTAAGAAACCCATGTTCCTACAAATTCCTTGTCATTCTTCTTGCTTAAGGTGCTGAATTCAAGTCTCCAATAATTTGTTTAATTGGATGGTATTTTTGTATTCTTGTGGTAGGTACAGGACTGACTTAGAAGTATGTATCCAAATTATTCATGTCAGTCCCTGAAATATATCTTCATACATCACTTAAATCTCTGCAATTTCTACCAATTCAACATATTTGGATCATCAGCACACTCCATAGACTAATTCTTAGCAACAACATTATCTACTATAAACAGCATATTAACAGTAGACTAACAGAATTAGATATAGTTAGTGCTGTTAAACACTGAGCATCCTTTACATGAGTTACTCTTTGCTCCTCAGTACATTAGGTACCTCACATCTTCATTCCCTGGATCTTCAACATCCTTTTTTCCTCCTCCCTTGATGGTTTGATATCCAATATCAGAGAATCCTTGAACTAGAAGAGATGGTGTATCATTAATAGATTAAAAGTAGCAAGTATGTATCTTTTCCAGGTAAATTGTGTCTACATTCTAGCTTTACCTACATTATCACATGCTTTGTACCTGTACTACCATTAGATTAATTCCCTGCAACAACTGGCTTATAGTACATAGATTTTGTTAGTGCATCTATATCAAAAAGCTAATTATTCACCTTCTGCCAATATTAGGTGTATTCTCACTAATGAACAGCAGGTTCTCATTCTACTAACCTAGTTCTATCCGTGTAGGAAATACTCTGAATGCTTAGCTATTGGAAGAGTATCCTACAAAGAATCCTTTCATCAGTCTTTCTCAAGATTTAACTAGGTGATACTATGGAAATAACAAGATTGTAACTAAACACAACCAAATGGTCCTCATGAATTTAAGAACAGGTCTTGTTGTGAGGCTTGATAACTAACACCTTATTTGGACATAACACGCATAGTAACTAACTACTTCCATCCCAAAAGTTGTTAAATTTTTGAATCAGCTAGCATAGTAAGCAACCTCTATTAGTGTCCTATTTTCCTTTTCTGCTAACACAATATTGTTGTGAGATCCCAGCCACACTAAATACCTCTTCATCCCTTTATTTCATAGAACTGAATTCCTGACCCCGATTCTTGATTCAGATCCCATTGTCACATCTAATCACTTTCCACCTAGGTCTATTAGATTTTCTAATGCATGTTATGAATGTTTTAAGGATATTCACCTAGTTTCATCCTTAGTGGCTAAAAAGAAAACCTAACTAAACCTACTAAAATTCATCTGTGACAACAAGCAGTACAACTTATCATAACTCTTTACAAAATGTTGGGCCAAACAAATCCTTAAGCACACATTTGAGTAATGGTTGGAAGCTGAACTGACAGTTTTAGACTTACAAGAAGCTCTGTGTTGCTTTCCCTTTTGACAAGCAACACAAGTTTGATTAATTTCAAAATGTTTTGAAGGTAAACCTCTTACAAGGTTTCACTTTACTAGTTTATTCATTGTTTTGAAATTTACATGTCCAAGCCTCCTATGCTAAAGATTAGACTCATCTGGTGTGGCTTTTACAAAGAGACAAGTGAGACCTCTTTGAGGAATAACTTTCTTTAAATCAACACTGTACATGTTATCCTTTCTAGGAACTTTAAACAAGACATGATTTTCATCAGTTAACTTAAAGTCTGGAGACAGAACAACACATGCAGTATCAGTAAAAAGAACACTATTCTTCTTGCCACACATTTATGAGACAATGAAGAGGTTAAACTTTAGTTCCTTTACAAAATACACATCTTCAAAGTCCAATTTACCAGTTCTTATATTACCTTTCCCAGTAATTTTTCCTCCTTTGGAATTACATCTAAAGGCAACAAATCCTCCATCAATTTCTTCATAATCTGTAAGATAGGATCTATTTCCTGTCATGTGCCTAGAGCATCCACTGCCAATCACTCCTTTATCCTTCAAATCTTGTTGTGGATTGCCCTGCACATATTAGTAGGAAAAATAGTTTCTTTTGGGGACCCAAGCCATTACTGACTTGGATTTGCCTTGTGCATCAATATAGTCAAATCTTTTAAAGGACATTGATGCACCATTGTTTCTGGAGACATGGTCTATGACTTTATGTTTTGGTCTCCAAACCCAACAAGCTGAGGCCTTAACAACATTTCCTTTGTTTTCCATAACAACACTAAGAACTGCTTTTGGCCTAGCAGTATTAACTACTGCATTTGGCCTAGCAGCATTAACATTTTTTTATCATTAACAGTATTAACCATCTTATTAAAATTACTGTTATTAGCTATTGTTATTTTGTTAAAAGGCATTCTAGCAGTTTAATATGCATTATTAATAACATTTTTCATAGGTCCTGCATTATTCACTGCTATTCTTGATTGAACAATATTAACTGGTCTAGCAGCATTAAGTGAAATTAGGCCAGACCTAGTTAAGAATGTTCTTGGAACCATGTTCCTTTTTGGACTGGGATGAGTTAATTTAGATAAATTCTGTTTGTTCACCCTTTGAACATTGGTCTAAACTGGTTTTGCAAATCTTCCATTATTATTCCAGTTATTGCAGTCATTCTTCAAATGATCAAAACTACCACACACATGACAAGCTTTGTTGAACATCTCAAAATCATTCCCTAACTTTTAAGACATCTGATGGTTCCAATTTCTCTTGTTTCCTCTAGGACTAGGTGTGTTTTGCCTATTTTTATCAACTGATGTGTTCCTAGGAGATTTTACTTGCTTAGTAGACTTAACAAAGTTTATCTTAGCAAAACTAGGTTTATTAAACATCTCAATAGTTTTAATCTTAGGCACATCTTCTTCCTCACTTTCAGACACCCAATCCTCAATAATTAGGGCTCCATCTTCTTTCCTAGCAGTCTTAGGTTTATTAGTCTCAATAGTAGGCTTTTCAACTACAGACTCACTAGCAGACTCATTCACATTAACAAAATCATCTAGACTAGGATAAACTAAATAAGATTTTGGTGGCATAAAATTTCCAGTATAGGGAGGTGAGACAGCATTATACCCTAATCCTGTTTTACACTTATCCATTATCTTCTGTCTAGAAGTTTACTTAGGTTTTTTGATGAATTCTCAAATTTTTATACTGTAAGTTGAACCTCATCTTTTTCTTTTGTAGCCAACTCTAACTTCCTTTTAAGCTTTGTAATATCTAAATCTCTTAAATAGATTTCACGTTTTAAGAGTTTTATATCTTCCTCATACACAAATTCATTTTTCTTAAAGACTACCAGTCTAGCGTCTACAGATTCTAAACCAGTTTTATAAGAGACAGCACTTATCCTAGCTGTTCTTATGTCTTTAACTAATTGTTCATTTTGTTCTTTTAGATCTTTGACACATTCTAAACAAGATGAACAACAATTTGAGTCATTAGATACCTCAGAGTTTGTAGAAGAGGTTGAACTTATTGAAGAATAAGCCATGAGAGCAAAATTGGTTAGACCTTCTTCTGCTTGGTCACTCCAATCATAGCCAAAGACATCATACTAAGACACAAAGGCATTTGAAGTAGTTTCCTCAACTGGCACAGTCCTTCTGATTGGCTCCTTGTTCTTGCTGTCTTGATTCCTAGGGGCCCTGCACTCCTTTGCAAAGTGTCCTCTCTTGTGGTAGTTGAAACACTCCACCTTGGACTTGTCAAACCTAATTCTTTCTTTGTTGGCCATGTTCAGCTTCCTTCCAGTATTCTTTAGGAATCTTCTTGCCCTTATAGTCAATATAGCAATGTTCCACCTCAAATCTATCTCTTCTAGATCATCAGGATGGATTTGTTATAGATCTTCATTATCAAGTTGTGGAATACTTGGTTGGCTAGAAAAGAAGGAATAAATCATAGCATTACTCAAATTTTCAACAGTTGTTAAGCTATCAGCAGCACCCTGAGTGCAAGCAGTATTAACACCCTGAGCAGTATTAACTGCTCTAGTTGCACTGTTATTGATGCTTGAGGACAGAAAGGCTACATTGTATAAGTTTGTGGTTGAGCTAAATGTCCCCTTGACCTCTGATTCATAAGCCTTCAGGTTTTTAAAGAGGTCATCCAAACTCAATGTCTCAATTTATGGTTTATTCCTCCACACAATAGTATGCATAGTCCATTCTTATGACAAACTTCTCAAGAACATCTGATTGATGTATTCTTGAGAGATAACTTCACCATGCATCTCTAGTTGACTAATTAGCTTTTGAAGCCTTTCATAGGTTTGCTCAATCACTTCTATGCTAGATGCAGCAAAGTTTTCATATTGTTGCTTCAAAAGATTTTTTTATGTTTTCTTTGTAGCAGTATTACCTCCAAATCTGCTCTAAATAGCATGCATTAGTGTCTTAGCATCCTTGTATGAGTTGAACTTTAATTGATGCTCATTAGGTAAGGCCATCAACAAAGTGCTTCTTCCCTTCATTCCAGCCCTTCTTTGTACCTTTTCTTCAACACTTGTAGGAGGGATAGCAGTCTCCTTACCATCAATAAGTTTTGTTACTATGGGTGCATTACCATTTTCTATGATCTTCTATAGAGTGTAATCAATGCACTGTAGGTACTACTCCATCCTCATCTTCTAGAGATCATACTCACCAGGTTGAAGTATGGGTATCTTGATGGTTTGAGTAGATTGAGACTCCATTGCTTCTTGAAAAAGTAGATCTTGTGTGTAGTAAAGTTTCTTCTTATTCAAAGCTTCTCACAAGCTCTGATACCACTTGTTGATCCCAATATAATAGATCTTGCTTGGCTTGTATAAGCTTAAGTTGTATTGAATAAATCCAAAACAACTATGACAGAAACTTTGATTATGAATATCAAAGACTATGTGGAATCTAGTCAATGATACTAAGAAGAATTACAATGAAACAGTAATGAACAAGATCAATAACAAAAAAATTTACTAAACTTTCAACCTCAATATAAAACGAACACTCTTAATAGTGTTAGGGTTTACAAAACCTTGAAGCTACTAATAACACTATTCTAGATATGATTTGATACGATTTTTGGTACATGCAACTCTATACCCTAGGACCTCCTTTTGTACACCAAGGAGTCCTAACAGGCTTACAATATTTCCCTAAGTTATCATGATCTTCTAAACATATAACTTATACGTATCTTTTACAAAAATATCCCATACTTATCCCGTAAGTAATCTTGATAAACAATCTTCATCTTTATCCTTTCTCTTACCTTTATCCTTCTGACAGTAAAAACTCTTCTTGCAGTTGTAATCTTTCAGCAGTTGTAACCAGCAGCATTAACTTTTATACCAGCAGCACTAACTGTGTACAAGCAGTAGTAACTACTTAGAATATTTTCTTCATTCATCAGCAGTACTAAGTTACACTAGTAGTACTAACTTTATGCTAACAGTTGTAACTTTAATCAAGCAGTACTAACATATACTAGCAGTACTAAGTTACACTAACAGTAGTAACTTTTATACTAGCAATATTAACTATTTAGTAGTATTTCTTCTAAGTCTCTGAGCAGTCTTAACTTCCATTAGCAGTAGTAATATATACTAGCAGTAGTAACTGACAGTACTAACTACTTAGCATATTTTTCACTAATATCACTAACAACACTAAGTTATGCTTAGCAGCAATAACTTCCAAACAACTTCAAAAACTCTTTTAATCCCAACAAGCAGATACGTCGTATTGATGTCTGGGAGAACAGACTCAATAAAATTAAATAACAATCTGGGTTGTCTCCTGGGAAGCACTTTTGTTTACAACGAAGTCTTTAAGTTAGACTTTTCTTTAGCTTCTCTTCATTCCATCTCATGCACGCTAATGTGCCCGCGTGTGAGCCATTCTTCCGTCCTCGCGTCTCGAATGTAGTCGGGTCCTAAATTCAATACTCCTTTGTAGATCCCCTTAAGCTTTTGGTATGGATGCGAGATTTCATTCATCTTATCCTCGTCACTTACCTTCATTAATGGTGGAATCTTGTTGCATTGGGCATTAGTGTGGTGTTTAAACCTCTGATGTGATCGCACCATTTGGTAAGTTACTTCATTATCACCATTGTAAATGGTAGTCATCCCTTCGAACCGTCTTGTTTTAATCCCAACTTGTCTTAAAAACGGTTCACCAAAAATAACATCGCCCATTCCTTCATCACGATATTCATCCATATTTTCTAAAACTGCAAAATCCGTTACAACAGAAAAGGTTCCAACAAAAATAGACACATTCATTAAAGCTTCTATAACATTATTCCCTTTGTACACCATCTTATCTTTCATTATAGAATGATGAAACTTTTTGGACATCACATTGACATACAATAATGGGAAGAACTTAGCCTGTGTAAATTCAAATCCTATCATGCAAGAAAACTTTAAGTTGCGAGCACAATCTATATGGATCTTCTTATCATAGTCGCAATAACTAGGGTAATCATTAATTCCTGCATCAAGTTCATCATCCCTAGTTCTAAATTCCTCAATTACCTCACATTCCTCAATGGTGGGCATTAAATCATCACCTTGATTTCTTCTAAGCTCAAATGGTTCATTAAGATCATTTAATTCAATGTAATCCTCAAAGAAAGGGTCTAATGATCTATTTAACACCAAAGTCTCTCCTATAAGCCTAGCTTCTAAATCAAATTTTATTCTTTCTCTCAAACTTAGCATGTAGACCCTCTTAATTAAACTACTAGCAGGTTCAACACTTGTGAAAACAATCATTTCTTCCCCGACCCTTAAAGTAATCTTTCTTTGTAAACATCAATCTTAGCACGGGCGGTAGATAAAAATGGTCTTCCGAGGATCAAGGGCACTTTGATATCCTCGGGCATATCTAGAATTATAAAGTCTACGGGGAAAGTAAATTTACCAATTCCTACTAGTACGTTTTCAGCTATTCCGTTTGGATATTTCATAGTTCCAGCTGCTAATTCAACTGTTAACTTGGTGTGAGCTAATTCGCCTAATCCTAAGTTAAGGTAGGTCGAGAGAGGCATAACACTAACGCTTGCTCCTAAGTCAACAAGGGCATTATCAAAGAATACATTATTAATAAATCAAGGTAAAGTGAAACTCTCTAGGTCTTTCTCCTTTTGGGGTATGGATTGTGAAGCTTCAGAGTAAGCTTCCGAGAATTTTGGTCCATATGATCCCTTCTTTTCTTCACAGTAGTAACCATTCAAACGACTTGGAAATGGAATCGTCATTTGTCTTGTCTCGTACATTAGTGTACGGTTTTGTCTAGTGGATACGACGTATTGGGAAGATCCAATACGGTGTATCGGGTACGAATCGGCTTTAATAGTAGTTGAAATCGAATTGACTTGATCTCTCGGGTTTGCTTCAGTAGAGCTAGGTAGACTTCAAAATCCTCTTTCCTGTAGTACCTTGCTCATTTGCCCGATTTAGATTTCTAAAGTTTTAATAGATGCTCCTTGGTTACGAATAGCAGCATCCATCGAAGCTCAGATTTCTTTAATCAGATTGAGTTTTCTTCGTGTCTCTTTGCCGATTCACTCATGAATTTGCTCAGGGTATCTTCCATAGACTGCCTTCGTTCTTGGTATGAAGGATTCACATGGTTCCCTTGATAAAATCCTGGAGCTGCTGCTCTATATCCCCCTACTTGAAAAGATCCACCAAATTGCGTGTAGTAAGCTTCTTCTAGGGTTTTCCCTTCTTCTTTGAGTGGGAAATCTTTGATGTAATGGGGTCCTTTGCATTGTTCGCATCCAACTTGAGCAGCATAGGCTTTTTCATTCATTTCTTGATCTCTCCTCCTAGATTATTGAGTTGTGCTTGTATAGCTGCCAATCCGTCAAAAGTTTCAGTGCTTCTTGATCTAGATGTTCCATTATGCTATTTTTGAGAGTACTCAGCCATTTCTTGGATGGCTATCTTTGCATCAGCAGCAGTCTTTGATGGTATTGCACCACTTGAATCAAGAATTTGTTGAGTAGGAATTCCTAATCCATTATAGAACAAGATTAACTCCTGTATCTCTGTTAAATAGTGTTGAGGACACTTCATCAAGAGTTCTTTAAATCGCTCACATGCTTGGTAAAGGTTTTCATCTGGTTCTTGATGAAAGTTGTTGATTTCCTCCATCTTCTTTGCAGTTCGAGCAGGTGGACAATATTTGTTCAGAAATTTTGTTTTAAGACCATCCCAGGTTGTAATTGAACCAGTTGGTTCATTTCTTAGCCAACGGCTTGCGGCTCCAGTTAAGGACATAGGGAATGCTCTAAGCATCACTTGGTCTATAGTAATATTTGGAATGTGGAATAGATCAACGATCTCAAGAACTTTCTCAATGTGTTCGTTCGCATCTTCATGATCCGAACCGCTGAAGGTGTTAGTCCGTAGTTCCTTGAGAAATTGGCCCTTCAGTTCAAAGTTATCCTTGTCTTCAATTTTGGGCCTAGCAACTCCCGATCCATAGTCGGCTCGAGTTTTGATCATGTACTGCTCCATTGTTTCATTGGGGTGCTACTTCATAATACATGCACACGAGTCCCAGTAAACGTTCAAAGATACGTTTATAAAACAAACTTTATTTCATTTATAAGAATGATCAGAGTTACATAGGTCCCAATACCATTATAGAAATTATTTCTAAAAGTCACAACACGACTTGATTTCTAAAACACTTGTTTAGTTTATGACACTACTTCACCGAGACACCGTCCTTGATATCCGAGTTCCGTCCCATCCAGCCATCAACAACAATTAACCTGAGATACATGCTTAAAAAGTCAACAAAACGTTGAGTGAATTCATAGAGTTTACAAATAATAGTTAGAACGTATATTTTGGTTCAACAAAACATATAACGTTGGCTCGTAAGTCAAGTTATAAAAATAGTGATTTCCAACTAAAGAGCCCGTGTACCGAAACTTAACACATTCATTCCCGTAGGACGAAATTATATCCGAGAAGTATGCCACTTCTCCTAATACTAACCACAAAATGTCCGTTTGACAGGGTGGTCCCAACGGATTCAAACCCCGGACAGGGTTGTCAAACCCAATAGATCTATTTAATGCATTAGCGTTCACCAACACATGATAACTAACGGTCACACAACAAAAAGGCATATACTCAGTAGTGAATGAATCATATTCAAGTGTCAAAAACAATTTGCGTTCAGTTTCACAAAACAAGCAAAATATCCCCCTCGCGGAGTTAAAAACATTGAAAACTTTAAAATCGAGGCTATGAACTCACCTTCGTCGAAGCCGAAGATCAAATAATCGAAACAATTCACGGAAAATCAATGAACACGATCACGACCTATAATTTATGTCGCTCGATTACTATTCCGAAAAGTATAGTCAACGATGCGTACATCGTATCAACAAAATCATATATATGGTATATATATATATATATATATATATATATATATATATATATATATATATAGTTAGGATCAAATGAGAAGTTTTCTTAAAATAAGAAGGATAAGAAGTAACTATAACCGCATATCCGAGATGCACCGACTTAAATTAGATGCATCTCTATAATCTTAGATGCATTATAATGCATCATAATGTGTTTTCTAGCTTTTAATTAGATGCATAGATGCATTTCATGATTTCTCTTGTTTTTTGTTCCTCTACATGTGTCGAAATCATGAAAATCAATTTGCACCATCTACACATCAAATTAGCTTTCGAAACTCAAAATGTTGCATCTAGATGAATAGAAATGCATCTAATGCAAGTCGTTTGCTTATCAAATATCAGTTTGTTTGAGTCACTTCTCAACAATTATTTTTTTATTTAAATTCTAATTGGATCTTATATATACTTATATATTTATATATATATATATTTATTTATATTTATATATATCTATATTTATATATATATTATATTATATATATATATTTATGCAAGTCGTTGCATCTCAAATGTGTGGTTTTAGTCACTTCTCACCACTTCTTATTTTAATTTACTTCTCACTGGATCCCTATATATATATATATATATATATATATATATATATATATATATATATATATATATATATACACACACACATTGATACATTGTTATGTGAAATAACACTTGCGCCTTAGATCATAAAAAACCCCACTAACATTGAGTTATAATTGTCCATTCACGTTTTAACTTACGTGACTTTAATGTAAACGTTATATTTTCGATACTTTCTTTTTTTAGAAAGTTACTTTTTCGGAAAGTTACCAGCTTTGTAGTTTAAAATTATCTATGTATATCTTTTAATATTATTTATTTTTATTTAGATCCATGTTTTTTTTTACTTAGTTAAAAATTATATAAGTCATATATGACCCGTTGACTTTTTAAAGTTAACATTTGACTTTTATACTTATATTTATTTTTACCCAAATCTGACCCGCGCCAAACGACCCTTTAAATCACATTTTCACGATTCGGAGTAAAAAGATATTTTATGCGAAACAATATTCCGGACAACTTTTTAGTTTTAGCCGAGACCCGAAACTCAACGGAAAATGACAAAAATGCCCCTGCAAGAATCTGCTGTAACTTGTATTTTTAATAAAAATGCAGCAGTTTGACCATCGATTTTTACCCGCTATATCACGTTTTCGTGACTTTGACCAAGAAGAGATTTTATTGAAAACATCATTCCGGACAACTTTCGTGTTTCACCGGAAGGCCGAAACGGACTCGAAAGTGCCCAAAATTGCTGTTGAAAATCAGATCAGCAATTAAAATAAACTCAAATAGCTGATTGCAATTTATAGTTTTTCTAAACTTATTTTTGGCGTCACTTCTTCGTTATTAGGAGTTACGGGACGTTCGAATTACCGAAACGTACATTAGGACGAACTCTATCATATTTCAACATCAAAAATCAGATTTTATGATTTTGGAACCTCGTTTTCTGAGCCAAACTTTCTGCTCGAAATTAACTTTTTCAAATCTTATTGAAACTTCATTTTCACCTCACAAGAACATCAAAATACGCCTAGCTAACCTATCCCCGTCAACTAATCAACCCATTCACAATCTATTCTAACCAACGCAAATGTCGGACCACATCACATATAATATACGGAATAAATAAATGAACGAAAACAACAAACGATGATAAAGGAGAATACTCACAACAACACTACAAGTGTTGGTTTCGGTTTCGGATTGTCTCGGACCCACGGTCAAAAACACAAACACAAAACCAATCGGATTCCAACTAAACCAACTTGATTACAACACTAATCTAACCATTTTAAATCATCTTACAAGCTGAAAGTTCTCAAATCAAACCCGGATTTTAACTCCAAAAATACCCATTACATGTGTTATTTTATTGCGTAGATGTGTAAGAAATGAAGAGAGGATTCGGAAAATATAGGTTGATCGGATTGCATGTGACTTTTTCCGGCGACGCGGCGGTTTCCGGTAACCGGAAAACTTTTTCGGTGGTGGTGGTGGTTTCCGGCCGAATACAAGGGGGGAGAGGGAGTGAGTGTTTTGTGTTTTAAAATATGGAAGTAAACACATGTATATATACTTGTGATTTTAGCTATTTGGCAAGAATGGTCATCCCCTCTTTTCTCTTATTAGATTTTTGACACACCATACTTTTATTTAAATTAAAAACGACAACTGTGGCTCGGGATTTCACTTCCGTGACCATTTTATTTTCTGTCACACTTTTATTTTAGTTTCTATCATTTAATAAAACGTGTACATTTTAAAACACGAATCCGGCTCATGACAAGGAACAAAAATAACGACATTCATAAAAACAATTAATTTACGATCTTTAAAATAATAACGAGATGCGTCGAAAATTTTTACGTTGCTCAAAACGATTAACGAACACGCAGTCAAACGGTGACTCGCAAAACGTCAAAAATAAATATTTTAAATTTCCGTTCGTAATAAAATACGAAAATAATTATTTACGACAAATAAAATTTTAAATGTCGACGTTCGCTCACGCGATTTTATAAAATAAATATTATGACGTCGAATTCGCGATCGTCATACGCGTCGTGAAACTCGAGTTGTTACACAACCCCCGATCTATAGTTAGCTCGGGTCTTGCTCATGTACTACTCCATAGTTTTCGCCATTGTAACACCCCCAAATTGGGTCGCAGCGGAATAAGGGTCTGGGGCGTGTTACTTCAATGATCAATAACACAAGATATATATAGAACGACCAAAAAGTCGTTTAAAACCGATACATTGGATTTGACAAAGTATTTGTTACATAAGCTCGAAGCTTCACTTGTTCACTTGTTCAAAATACAAAGATTTCTAGCCCATAACAGATATACAAAATGTAATGCGACAAAATCTTTAATGCATGATATCCAAATCAAAACCACCAATGTATCCCTTGCACCTCGTGCTTATTGACCTCCTGAAAAACATTGCTTTAAAACGTCAACAATAATGTTGGTGAATTCATAGGTTTGATAAATCGTATATTGTAGGACCACAAGATTTCCCAAGTGTATGATAATGCAACAGATGCAGACATCATATAAATGTAATTACGTTGCCCTAAGCTCATGACACTGAAGCTCGACATAAATGAATACCATATAAATGGCCTACATTGCCCGTGATGATGTTCTAACCCGCAACATCCTATGTTCGACATGGTATACGTTCGTTTGCCCAGTGATAGCTAATCACCCGAACGGGGATGTCAATCCCAATAGATCTATTCATAACATTCGCGCTCACAATCCAGTAACTGACAGTTCATGATAATGGGCTCAACTAGGGTTATCGCTACTTAGGCAACACGTAATCATAATATCCCATCCATAACTATATGGTGATTAGCGTTCTGTTTGTCTGAACACTAGTAGCAACCACTAGTACCTCATCATTCTCTGATACTCTTGGGTCTAATACCCAGATCCCAAACATGACACCTCTGTGTAGAGTCGATGACTCTTCATAATCATTAATGACAGCAAGTTCAACACAACAGACACCTAGACCAGAGTACTCTCACCCCTCCCCTACAATAATCATAACCTACAACAAATCTTCTTCCAAAACCCGTAAAAACCCTCCTCACCCCCCCCCCGCCCTCTCCCTCTCATTAATATATCAAGAAATACACCGCCTATACGTAAAAGAGAAAACCTCAAATAAGATACGATATCATCTCTAGTCACAAAAGATAGATGCAGGTGTCTATCGGGTTTACGACAATGTTATGTAAATATTAAAAGAAGTCTGGTAGTGTTATACTGGTTGTTGAACAGTGTAGAGAAACGGAATACCGTGAATCTATAAGTAAAGTATATATCATTATGGGTCAATTATGTAATAAGTTAGATAATGTATGGCTACTCCATACAAAAAACTTGTAAACTCATATAATTCATCACCTGTGTTCCAGATAATACCGTCTCTACGGCGAACCATGAATGATAACGCTCCTCCACTCCCCCACCCCCACCCCACACACCCCCCCACACTACAAAATCAATCACCAAGAGAGAGATGAGACTTGCCAGCTAGAGAGTTTGCACTACAACAGCAACATATGATACCGTCCTCCATACCCTTTGTATGTTTTTACACGAGCTACCATGACATTCAAGAAGCGAGACGTAGAATATCCAAAGTCTACACAATCGTATACAGGTTCCGTTAAGAATACGTTATAAGTACTATCTTGACACGTAGACGACGAATATTAACTATCATATACAGAATGTATATATTAGCTGATATCGACGACTAAATCATTAGATTGTTTTCGTATGCTGAGTAGAGTTATAATGCAGCACCGTGAAAATAAAGCAAATATCAAGACACAGTACCACAGATCCCTTATGTGCACAATATTACAAATATATGTACTGACATCACGAACTAGCTCCCTAATAACACTCCCATATCACCGCCACACCAGTTCCCGATCGACCTAGCGTGTCTTTAATCGCCCCTCCCCGCTTTCCACATCTCCACACATTCCCTCGCGCCCCTCGCCATGCCCAACGTTTCGTATTACAGTGAGTTCAAAATACGACATTTCATGGGTTTTACGACTACTAAATACTATAAAATAACTTTATAATGTTTCGTGAAATGTAAAAAGTATTGTTCATTTTATGTCCTCTGGTTAACAGTACTTTTTACTGTTCACACCAGTTATAAAGTTATTTTTATAGTTTTAGTTGTCGTAAAACCTGTAAATGTTGTATTTTGATACGTCGTCTTAATACGAAAGCATGGGCATAAGAAACGTAAGAAACGGGCTTAAAACGAAGAAATTGCGTCGTTTTTACTATCGAACTATTTATAAACGTTTTAACTTTATTAACAAGATTTCACTAAAACGATTAGATGGTGATTGAGCTATATAGAATTGTATATGGTAGTAGTTACTCAAAGTGATTAGTACTTATACGACCTATATTGGATTAGGTTGCATTCGATCATTACCGTGACGCATTTTCTGTGATATATTTGATTATCGTTCACTCAAGGTGAGTTCATAGCCCCACGTTTTACATGATTTTGTTTTACAAGTTTTTGGGGTGAGAAACATTCATTGTTTTACAATTAGACATAAGTGGATGCTTTTACTTTAGGATTACGTGTTGCCTAAGTAGCGATAACCCTAGTTGAGCCCATTATCATGAACTGTCAATTACTGGATTGTGAGCGTGAATGTTATGAATAGATCTATTGGGATTGACATCCCCGTTCGGGTGATTAGCTATATCAGGACAACGAACGTTGTTTATTACATGTCGATCATAGAACCACAATCTCCAACGGCGTAGAATACATTTGCAAATACTGTTAATGTTTGCGGGTTAGAACATCAACATGGGCAATGTAGGCAATTTATATTGTATTCATTCTTGTCGAGCTTCAGTGTCATAAGCTTAGGGCAACGTAATTACATTTATATGATGTCTGCATCTGTTGCATTATCATACACTTAGGAAATCTTGTGGTCCTACAATATACGATTTATCAAACCTATGAATTCACCAACATTATTGTTGACGTTTTAAAGCAATGTTTTTCAGGGGTTACCATAAGCACGAGATGCACAGGGATACATTGGATGAGTTTTGATTTGGATATCATGCATTAAAGATTTTGTCGCATTACATTTTGTATATCTGTTATGGGCTAGAAATTTTTGTATTTTGAACAAGTAAACAAGTGAAGCTTCGGGCTTATGTAACAAATACTTTGTCAAATCTAATGTATCAGTTTTAAAGGACTTTTTGGTCGTTCTATATATATTATATATATATATATTATAATAATATATATATATTATATATATATATATATATATTATATTATATATATATATATATTGATCGTTGAAGTAACATTCCCCGGACCTTTATTCCGCTGCGACCCAATTTGGGGGTGTTACAGCCATTGTTTCTGCTTTTTCTTCCTCCGAATTTTCTTGGTCAAAAATTAAATTGAAATTAAGCGATCTCAACTCGTCAAGACTTAATGTCTTGAAGTGTCTCCTAAATGATCAAAATTCTTGTTCAGGTTCTTTGTATGGTGTGAAAGTTTCTTGTTGAACTCCTTGTCATGCACTACCTGAAACAATGGATAAACAATCAGTAGGATAGGCTCTTTTGGATAGAAAAATTTTTAGCACGGAAATCAAATATAAAAACTTAGGATTCTGATTCTGTTCCTGATGATTGATATGCCGTATTCAATAGAAGTGAATACGCCATATTAATCGATTGAATAAATACACTGTATTAGACAGAAAGTTGGATACGCCGTATCCAATGAAAGTGGATACGCCGTATCGAGTTATCTACCAGAACAGTGTATTAGCAAAACGATTAAATTAAACACATAAATATACAAGCAAACAATTAAACTAACAAATATAAAAAATATACAGAATATACAAGAATATACACTAATCTAATTAACACTACTCCTAAAGGTTAGATCTAATCTAATGTTAAAAAATAAAATAAAAAATAAAAATAAAGATTAATTTTCACTCCCCGGCAGCGGCACCAAAAACTTGATGTGTTGTTGTGTGGTGTTTATTTATGATAGTTTAAGTTTTAAATTTATATTTTGTCGACTTAACCAAAAACAACACTTTAACGGGCAGTGTACCCGGTCGGTGGTAGATTCGTGGTAAGTAGGGTGTCGAACACTTGAAGCGAGGTTAAATCTCTCAATTTATTTATATTTTGGTTATCTAATCTAAGTTAATTCTAATCTAAGTCAAACCTATGCTAATCTTTTGTTAGTTCTAATCCTAATTCTAACATATAAAAGGGGGGTTTCAGCCTGAGAGACTGGCACGGGTTTGGTTGGTGACTATAATCAATTCAAGACACTTTAACCCACGCAAGCAAATTAACAGAAGATAGAAGAGCGGCTGAGCCTTATGATAGAAAACTATATTAGCCATAATTAATCCTATTAGAAGTTGGTTTGTTTATTTAGTGCAATGATTACTTATCTCGAAGAGGCATATCATTCTTAGACATAGGCGGGACTTCATCCTAAGAGCTAGACATATTAATTCTGTCACAATTAAAGCATCCTCATAAAGCATCCTTATTACCTGATTATAATCTATCTTAGGCATTAAAGCAATAGTGATCTTGTTAAACCCTAGATCATAGAGACTTTACCCACTTACTGCTTAATGGTAATTTATACTCTAGTAGTCCACTTGTCCAACTATCCAATGGAATCAGAACATTATTTGTTGAATTATCTAGATTCACCTACTAGTCAACATGTTCAATAAACCAAACGCAGATTCCGTTAACTAGTTAAGCCAAAAGCGCATCCTTAGCATTATTTTAGAAGGACAATACTTGTGATCCTATGATTCTAGATGTATAAATCACTATATGGAGAGATATCCCGACATCTAGATTACTTGGTCCGTATCAATAGATCCAGTTGAATGATAGGTCGCATACAAAAGCACGTAAACAAGTATAAATTGATAAACATAAACAAGCATGCAACGATAAATTAAGCAATCGAGATATAAACAAAAGAAAACATTCAGATCTTCATAATAATGGCTAATACCCGAAGGTATTAGCCTTCAAACATTATAACTAATACAAGAGTAATTGTTTTAGCCAAGATAAACTAACCGAGTTAACGAATGATACCAAAAACTAAACGATTACAAAAGTATAAGAAATTAGACGTTTTCTTCTATGGATTGGAATGCGTTGCAAGACCTGTTCTGCTCTTTTTCTCTTTTGAAAATTGACTTTTGTGGTTTAGGTATCGAGAATATGATTTAGCACACTTAAAACTCATTTTTGAGTTTTCTATTTATACTGTCTGGAAGTCGGTTCGATACGGCGTATAGGTCTTCTCTGGATACGGTGTATTGAGCTTGTTTCCTTTGTGGTCTTTGGTGAGAGCAGGCACGGATACGCCGTATCTTCCTTGATGGATATGGCGTATTGGTAGTCAGAATAGTAATCTTCAAAATATCTTCATTTAAGCTCCAGAATGCGCGCCTTTTGCTAATATTCACCAAGTACTCCATAATTACTGTAATTCTAAAATATAAACGATTAAGTAACAATTCTTTGCAATAACTATACAAAATGGGTTAAATACATGGGATAAATGATGCTATAAAATAGACGTTATTTGATGTCATTAGCATCCCGAGACCATATAGTGAGTATTAGGATTTTGCTAGAAAAGAGGCACTAGATTAACCCATGTTATAAACCTGTAATTGTTATTATGTTCACATCGACTATATAACTATCCCACACCCTTGCCATGCAGTCATTTTTAGTGTAGGATACCCCTAGTACAACCCTCCGAGCCTATCCTTTTTCATGGTTCTCGTAATTTTCTGGTTAAGCCAAACTATTAATGAAGAGCATTGTCACCCATAAACCAATTGTTACACCCAAATCACCTTAGCCTACCTTGTATATACTCACTTTTAGTACATTATTGTTTTAGCCCAAGGTAATTATTTGAGTACACGGTTGCTAAGTCTTTATCCTTGTAAATACTGTTTTGGGACGATTGGGATTCATGGTAGTATTCATCTTATGAAGAATTGGGGAAGAAGTAATTTATTACCCCTAATAGAGCTCAATAAGCTCCATGTTATTTTGATCCAACTCAAATCGGGTCATTAGTTAGATTGTAAATAATCAAGTATGTAAAAGTTTAAGTGTAGGGGTGTATCTATAAACCCCCATGATGTATTATATGTTTAAGCAATGGCAGAGCAAAAGTGTACGAAAAAAATTTATATAAAAAAAGAGTGAAAAAATGTACGGGCTGCCATTTGCTTACGTTTATGTTTATATTAGAGTCAAGAAAAGAAAAAGAAAGAGATTGGTGTAGAGTTTTATAGAGTTTGTATATTTTGTCCGAGTCTTTGGCTTAGCAACCAAACCAACGTGTATTCTTATAAATAATTAGCTAACCCTTCCACTCCAAATTCACCCACAGTCACCACCCAAATGTATCCCATCCATTTCTGTTTCCATTAATGTTATCTTACACCTACACCCACAACCCTTTAAAAGACCTCTTGGATAGTAATGAATAATTCTTGCACCTAGTGGTGGAGGTTTGATCCTTTACCAAGCCTATGGTAATTTATATGCTATGACAGGTAATGAGTGTTGATTTTCCGTTTCCCCATTCTGTTATAATTTATTATACACCCCAGTGAAAGAGAGAACCGATACGTTAAAGCACTACGCACTTGGGATTATGGTATCCAAATGGGTCTGGCATAGAAACCATAGTATATGCCGAATCTGATCATGCGGGAGATTATGTAGACCGAAAAAACACTAGTGGTATTTGTACGTTTATGAGATGTTGTTTAACATCTTGGTTTTCGAAGAAGCAAACCGCTCTTGCTTTATCCACTACCAAAGCTGAATACGTAAGCGCCAAAAAGGCATGCCAACAAGCAGTATGGATGACACAAGCTCTCATAGATTATGGCATTAGTCTAGATGATATTGCTATAATGTGTGATAATAAAGGAGCCATAGAATTAAATAAAAATCCCGTTCAACATTCTCGTACAAAACATATTGAAATAGATTTGTGAGACAACCTCGAAACAACAAAAAGATGTTCCAAAGAAGTCGAGATGACAAGAACGGAAAAAGTGACATAAAATGTTTGAGATGCGGTGATCCAAATCATCTTATTGGAGAACGTCCAAAACCACTGAAAGACAAGAACCAAAGAGCATTCGTCAGAGGTTCTTGGAGTGATAGCGGTGAAGAAGATGATGAGAAGGCTAAAGACGAGACATGTCTCTTAGCTCAAGCATCAAATGAGGTATGTTCTGATTCCTCTTACTTTAATGATGAAAATTCATCAATAGATGATCTTACTTTAGATAATGAGTATGATAAACTTTGCAAGATGAGTTTAAAAATAATCACTAAGAACAAACGGCTAAAAGCTATTAGAAATAGTTTAGAAAACGAACTTAGTAAACTAAAATTAAAATTGGCTACATTAGAGAAAAACAAAGGAGTTGCTCTTGAATGTACAAATTGTCAATCATTTAAAACTGAGAATGAAAAAATTCAAAGAAGAAGCTCTTAAACTAACTAAATTTGAAAATAGCACACATTGCTTAAATGAAATGTTAAGCAATCAAAAACCCTCCGGTGATAAATTAGGTTTAGGGTTTAATTCATGTGAAGCATTAACTAGTAAGTCAAAGAAATAAAATTTGTGAAATCTCATTAAGAAACGTCCTCTGGTGGCGGTCCCCCAAATATCTTGGACAGCCCCCATAAAGTCCAGACGGCCCCAAAAGCAATCAAAGGCCCGTCTGTCTGTTTACCAGAATCTAAAAAATTTGTTTCTTTTCAAAAATCCATTTTGGGTCCTAGACCAACACACATAATGGTAAACAATGTTAAAATTCCTGTTGCTAGTGATAATAAGGTCAAAAAATTTTATAAACCAATGTTAAAACCCGGAGTTAGATTTTATAAATCAAATTTTAGGTCAAAAACTCCACCACGTAGAAGATTCAATAATAAATATCCTCGTTCTAAGTTACATGCCATGGGAAATGTGTCATCCATTTCCACATCTCAATCAATTGCATAAAATGCAAGGGATGTTTAGCACTAACAACTTTGGACCCATGAGATATTAGGGACCAAATGTTTGAGTTATTGTCTTATATAAATAGATATGCCTTGGAGTCGAGTTGGAACCCGATGAGTGGATAAAGGATAGCGGATGCTCTAAACGCATGACGGGTAACCAAAAGATCTTCTCATCCTACAAGGCATACAACGAAGGTAATGTTATTTTTGGTAGTAATCTTCGCGGTAACATCATTGGAAAAGGTACGATTTCGAATGACTCTCTCAAAATAGATAATGTAGAACATGTAGATAACATAAGATTTAACTTGCTAAGTGTAGGAAAAATATGTGATAATAAGTGTAGAGTAACTTTCTCTGAACGTGATAGTGAAATCACTAAGGATGGTAAGGTTATAGGTAGAGGTATTAGGAAGAAAGGCTTATATGTGATGAAATTATGAAATAAACCAGAAGACAAAATTTGTCTTGAAACGATTGATGAAAACTCCGCGTTGTGGCATAGGAAATTAGGTCATGCTAATATGTGTCTCATTCAATCGTTAGTATCTAAGGAATTAGTTAGAAACTTACCTAAGCTTAAGTTTGATCAACACTTTTTGTGATACTTACAAAATTGGAAAACATGCTCACGCTAGTCACAAAGCTAAAAATATAGTCTCAACAACTAGATGCTTAGAACTCATTCATATGGATCAATTCAATCCATCCGCCATACGGAGTTACAAAGGAAATCTTTACACCTTAGTCATAGTAGATGACTACTCTAGGTATAGTTGGACAAGATTTCTTAAGAATAAAATCGAGGCTTTCGAGCAATTTGAAATCTTTAGTAAGAAAATCTAAAATCAATTGGGATGTTCAATAGTGTCAATTAGGACGGCCCACGGTAGAGAATTTGATAATGAATTGAAATTTGGAGAGTTTTGTAATGCCAATGGTATTACACATAACTTCTCGGCTCCACGCACTCCATAATCAAATGGCTTGGTAGAAAGGAAAAATAGGACACTACAAGAAATGAGTAGAACAATGTTGAATAAACAATCATTGCCATAAAAGTTTTGGTGTAACACTGTAGATACTTCAACATATATCCTCAACCAAATTCTAATTAGAGCTAACTTATGTAAAACACCTTATGAGCTCTTGAGAGGTAGGAAACCTACTCTTGATTACTTTGGAGTATTTGGAAGAAAGTGCTTCATCTTAAACACCAAAGACTACCTTAATAAGTTTGACCCAAAGTCATACGAATGTGTCTTTTTAGGTTACTCCCAAAATAGCAAAGCCTATATCATCCTTAATAAACACACCATGGATATCGAAGAATCACTCAACGTGACATTCGATGAAACTCCTCCACCCTCTAAGATATCACCCTTGGTGGATGATGAATTTTTTTTGGGTAAAGAGGAATGGTTACCCCGGTAAAATATATTAACCCAAGAACAATGAAGTACAATGGAATGTGGCTGAAATACCACATTAACCTCAAGCATCGCTTGAACTTCTACTTAATCAAGGTTACAGAAAAGAAAAACTTAGAGAATGACATTGAGGATGAAACTTTAGAAATTGACGAAATAGTCAATATTAAGGAATCTAGGAACCATCCATTAGAAAATGTCATAGGAAACCTTAACCAAAGAACTCTTAGGTCACAAGCCCAAAACCAAAGTAACTTCTTTTGTTTTATTTCTACTATAGAACCTAAGAATGTGAATGAAGCCTTAACGGATGAAAGTTGGTTAATCGCTATGCAAGAAGAATTAAATCAATTCATTGCAAACGATGTTTGGGAGTTAATACCACAACCTAAGAATATGACAATTATAGGAACTAAGTGGGTGTTTAGAAATAAGTTAGACGAGAACGGTGTTGTTTCTCGAAACAAGGCTAGGTTAGTTGCTCAAGGCTATAATCAACAAAAAGGTATCGATTATAATGAAACTTATGCCCATGTTGCTAGACGTGAGTCTATTATAATACTATTAGCTTATGCTTGTGCTTGTAAAAAGTGCATTCCTGAATGGTTTTATCAATGAGGAGGTATATGTGGCCAAAAAACCAGATCATGTTTATAAACTAAAGAAAGCTTTATATGGTCTTAAACAAGCACCCAAAGCTTGGTATGATAGATTAAAAGCTTTTCATATCAAACATGAATACAAAATAGGGATGGTAGATAACACACTTTTTACTAATAAGAAAAGTTCAAATCTCATCATTGTTCAAATATATGTCGACGACATTATATTCGGTTTGACTTGTCAAGACATGTATGATGAATTTTGTTAGAAACAAGAAAAGTATCGATCACTTCCAATACTAAATAGTCTAAGCCCATAAGTTAGTCATGTAAATGATATGTAAGCTAATATGGCCCAAGGCCCATGGAAAGCCTTAGAAGGCCCATGGCCGGCCATATGTAGCATATAAATACCCCTCTCCATACCTTGGAGAGGGTGTTGGTTGGTTTTGTATTCTCATTTCACTTAATAAATTATATGTGTCTTACTTTCTCTCTCTAGAATACATCAATCCTTCGACTTTTTCTCACTAAGTTCCTTCCTATTTCATAACAAAGATTACTTGTATTCTTCAATTGGTATCAAGAGCCATGGAGTGGTGTGCTTAGTTTTTGTGTTTAAGTGTTTCTTTTGGTTCGTTGGTTTTTGCAAAAATCGTCCTTTATTTTTTCTTTTTTGATTCCAAAGCTATTTTGTACACTAATGGATTTTTTACCTTGGTAAATCTGATCTAGTATCTTTAAGATATAGGTGTACAAGCTTAGAATCAAGAAAAATATCATTTTTGTCACATCTTTGTGTTAGAAAATCTTATAAAGAGCAAAATCTTGATTTTAAATTTTTCGGCTTAAAAACCTTAAAGTTTTCATTTTTCTTGTTCCTATAGGTTTAGTAACACTAGTTGTACAAGTATTTTTGCAAAACAATCATCGGAAAGGTGTCTTTTTGTGTTTTTAATTTTTTTGGGTTTCGTAGTAGTGGAAGTCGAACAACTGAAGTCGAACAACTAAGTCGAACAACTGAGTCGAACAACTCAAGTCGAACAACTGAGTCGAACAACTCAAGTCGAACAACTGAAGTCGAACAACTGAGTCGAACAACTAAGTCGAACAACTCAAGTCGAACAACTGAGTCGAACAACTCAAGTCGAACAACCTGAACCAAACAACTTACTTCAATGGAAACCGAACAACTCTACTATATTTGAAACCGAACAACTCTACTTTAGTTGAAATCGAACAACTCCACTCTAGTTGAAATCAAACAACTCAACTTATGTGAAAACCGAACAACTCAACTTGTGTGGAATCCGAACAACTCGACTAAGTGGAAACCGAACAACTTGGCTTGTGTGGAAACCGAACAACTCGACTAAGTGGAAATCGAACAACTTGGCTTTTGTGGAAACCGAAC
Organism: Tanacetum coccineum; assembly: GCA_026074375.1. Classification (NCBI taxonomy): domain Eukaryota; kingdom Viridiplantae; phylum Streptophyta; class Magnoliopsida; order Asterales; family Asteraceae; genus Tanacetum; species Tanacetum coccineum. The sequence continues at coordinate 66,770 of BQNB010019267.1, forward strand.
AACTCATGTTTTCAAAATTATACGGTTTATTTCGTTGACTTGTAAAATCCCGTGAAACATTCAATTGTTTTCCCGGTTTTGTCAAGAATTGTAAAATCCCATGTAGTTTCATTAATTAAAACACTTAAAAAACAACTTAATTAAACACAATTACTTTCTACCACTGTCCAATCAACCAAGTAATCCTTTAACATACACATTTCTCAATGATGACTCTTGCTTACAAAGCGATTCTTTTGGGTGCCGACAATCGTCCACCTATGTTGGAAAAGGATATGTATGAATCTTGGAAAAGT
>BQNB010019268.1:0-67065 GCA_026074375.1 Tanacetum coccineum
ATGGTTGTTGAAGATGATATTGTTAAAACTAGTGATGATACTAAAATTATTGGTTCATCTTCTGATCTTAGTCTATCTTTTGATGATTCTCTTTATTTGCACTGGTGGTTCACCTATTGTGTCTATTAAGCTTACTGGCACTAAAAATTATAAGATGTGGAGTATTGATATGAAATTTGCTTTAAGGAATCATAATAAACTTGGTTTCATTGATGGAACATGTAAAAGGGATGATAAAAATGTTGCTCTTGCTAATCAATGAGATATGTGTAATTTTGTTGTGGTTACTTGGATTCTTAATTCTTTAAGTTCTGAGTTGTTTGCTGGTGCTATATATGCTAAAACTGCTTATGAGATGTGGAATGATCTTACGGATACCTATGATAAAGTTGATGGTTATGCTGTTTTCAATCTGCATAAAAGTATTAATTATTTGAATCAAAATGGTGTTTCTCTTGCTGATTATTATAATAACTTAAATTTCTTATGGAAACAGTTTGATGCCATGATTAGTTTACCTCCTTGTACTTGTGAGACTGCTATACATTTTGAAAAACATAATCAACTTATTAAGTTGATGCAGTTTCTTATGGGTTTAGATGATAGTTATTTTGTAATTAAGAGCAACATTTTTACAAGAGAACCACTACCTTCAGTAAAAGCTACTTTTGCTGTTGTTAGTGGTGAAGAATCTCATAGGAATGTTACATCTCTTGGAACTACTAAACCCACTACAACTGCTTTTGCAGCCAAGACCTTTGATTTTAAAGAGGTTTAATAATAACAACTTCGGTAATAATAACAAAGGATCAAACTCAAATTCTAATTCTAATTCTAATAACAGAGGTCCTAATCTTAATCTTAAATGTACAAATTGCAATAAAATTGGACATACTATGGATAGATGCTTTGAGCTTATTGGGTATCTTGCTGGTTATGTTAAAAGAAATTTCAATGCTAATACCAGACATGTGTCTAGTAATAATGCTTCTACTGATGTTTCATGCTAATAGTGTTAGTAGCAATAATGCTACTACTAGCAACTCTCTTCTCTCTCTCTCTCTCTCTCTCTAATGAACAGTTAGCAAGACTCATGAATTTTTTGAATAAAAATGGTGTTTCAACACCTAATGCCAATATGGCAAGTAAACATTTCAAGAACATTAAAGGAACCTTTTTTAATGGAAGTGTTAAGTTTAATCTAAACTTCAAAAATATAATAATGGGAACACAAATTTTCTAGTGGGTAACATAAGTTTAGGATGGATTCTTGATTCTGGAGCAAATCAACATATGACTGATTCTGCAAAAATTTTAATCCATGTTGTTGACATTTTAAATCTTTTTTTACTATTGGTCATCCAAATGGAACTCAAGCTTTGATTACTAAAATTGGTGATTTAAAAATTAATAATGATATTACTTTATATGATGTACTTGTTGTACTTGAGTACATTTTTAGTCTTCTTTATGTTCATAAGCTTTCTAGAGACACTAAGTTGTTTGTTGGTTTTGATGAGAGTAATTGTTATATTCAGGATTTAAAGGCAAACATGAATGTGGGGATTGGTAAACAATTCAATGGTCTTTACTTATTTGATGTTGATAATGCTTGTAAGATTATTTCTAATAGTTGCATTGCTTCTTGTTTTGTTTCTAAGACCTTGCGGCATCAAAGACTTGGTCATCCTGCTAATCAAGTCCTTAATGCTCTTAAAACTACTCTAAATCTTGATAGTCATTCTATTTTTGATCATCTTTGTGATACTTGTAATAAAGCTAAGAAAACTAGAAAACCAATTTCTTTAAGTGAACATAAATCAACTAAAATTGGTGAATTGATTTATTTAGATGTTTGGGGTCCTTATAAAATTATTAGCAGAGATGGTTTTTGATATTTTTTGACTATTATAGATGACTTCTTTAGAGCAGTTTGGGTGTATATGTTAAAAGGGAAAGATGATGTCTATGATTCCATTATAAGTTTTGTTTAAATGATGTTAACTCAGTTTGAAACTGATGTTAAAATTTTCAGAAGTGATAATGGAACTAAATTCATTAACAATAGACTTTAAAATTTTTTGAATGAAAAAGGAATTTTACATCAAACCACTTGTGTTTATACTCCTCAGCAAAATGGCATTGCAGAAAAGAAACATAGGCATCTTATGAATGTGGCCAGACCTCTTATGTTTCCAGAGGAATTACCTTTATATCTTTGGTATGAATTCATTTTAACTGTTGTTTATATTGTTAACAGGATTCCTTTTTCTGTGTTGTCTGGCAAATCTCCTTATTTTTTTGTGTTTGGGCATGACCCTTCACTCTCTCACTTTAGGGTTTTTGGGTGTTTGTGTTATGCTACTAATCTTAATAATCAAGATAAGTTTAGTAGCAGATCTAAAAATGTGTCTTTATTGGTTATTTATAAACTTTTAAGTCTTGAAAACAAATCAATTTTTTACTTTAGCGATGTAAAATTTTATGAAACAGTTTTCCCTTTCAAAATGAAAAACAATTTGAAACAAACTGTTTTTGATTATGGTGTAACAAAATATTTAAATCATAAAATATTTTTTGACATTAAAAACCCTAAAAGACCCAATGATGAAGGGAGAGTGTCTTCCAATGATGATGACATAGAGTTGAGTCCTGATATTCAAGGTAATGATGACTCTGAAGCAACTTCTATGGATGAAAATAATACACACCTTGAGGGCACTGTTCCAAATGAAACAGACTTTGTTAATGACTTCTATGAAAACTCAGAGTTCAACTCTAAAGTTGAAGATTTATGAGTTCACACAGTTAGAAGGTCCTCTAGGCAGACTAAGTTGCCAACTAGTTTGAATGCTTTTGTTATTGAAGGAAAAGTTAAGTATGGTGTTGAAAGTTGTTAATTATGCAAATCTGAATCATGAAAACTTATGCTTTGCTTCTAGTCTTAAGAAAAGCATTAAACCAACTTGCTATAAAGATGCTATCTTAGATAATACCTGGATTGATGCTATGAATGCTGAAATTGAAGCTTTAAATAAGAATCAAACCTGGATTATTACTAATTTGCCTGCTAATAGAAAATTGTTTAGAGAGGCAAAGTTAAGTAGGGTGTTTTGACATAGTTGTTAATTATGCAAAGCTGAATCATGAGTCAAAGAATAACTTTATCGCTTTGGTTCTGAGTCCTTAAGGTAACAGAAGCATTAAACGCAACTTGGACTATGAAGATGCTTATCTTAGATAATAAGATGGATGATGCTGATGGAAGTGGCTAAAATTGAAGCTTTAAATAAAAATCAGAGATACTGGATTATTACTGATACATTCTTCCTGCTAATATGCTAAATGTCTAATTTCGGTAAAAATGTGGATTCTTTAAGAGATTAAATATAAAGCTAGATGGTAATATTTGATAGATATTAAAGCACTATTAGTTGTGCTAAAGGCTTTAATCAAATGAGTAAGGAAAACTAGACGTTGATTTGAAACCATTATCCCCTGGGTTGTGCAATAACTTGTGAGTACATAGGATGCCTTATTGCCTTAATTTGTCGTTCAAAACAATTGGGATTTTCAACTTATGTAAAAATAGATGCTTTTTCTCTATGAGAGAATTTGAGAGGGATTCTATTATGACAATTCACTCAAGAGGCTTCTGTAATAAAGAGCTATCTTCAGACACACACCACTCCCACCCAGTGTCTTTGCCAACTTCCGTTAAAGTCCACTTCTGTGGACAAAACCCAAGCTCATCCCACATTGAAAGTGGAATCAGAGTCACACTTCTGTTAATATTTTAGAAAGAAAAGGTTTGTCTCAATCTATAACTTTAATGAGTCATTGCTTTAATTTACGAAAGGTCATGAAAGATAACAAGTTCATATGCTCTTTTTTTGATTTATGTTAATGACTATTGTTTTTACAAGGACTGAATTAGTAATGACATGAAATGACAAGTTGTTTAAAGATGTTTTGACAATCCAAGTTTAATTCAAAGATTCTTGTTGTAGTCTTAAATATTTTTCTTGGCTTATGGGTAATCAAAACTAAGAATGATTTGTGTCTTTCTCAAAGGAAATATTATCTTGAGATGCTTAAAGAATATGGTCTCCTAGGTTGTAAACCTGTTTCTATACCCTATGGAACCTAATTTTGTCTTAACTTATGTTGCTACTAGTGAAGATCCTTTACTTGATAATATTACTGTTACTAAAAATTACTTGGTAAACTAATATATCTAACTCATACAAACCTGATTGTATCATATTCTATTAATTTGTCTTCTCTGTATATGCACTTCCTCGCCTAAGTCTCACTTAAACTATGCATTAAATGTTATTAGATATCTCATAAATGCTCATGGTAAGGGTATTAGATATAATCATATAGATTGTGAAAAGAATCTGAAAAGGTTATGTTGTGATGCTGATTGGATAAATGTTTAAAAACCAGAAAAGCAGTCACTTGTTTTTTTGTTTTTTCAATAATTGTTTAATCTCTTAGAAGAGTAAAAAGCAAAACACTTTGTCCAAATCATCCACTAAGGCTGAGTACAGATCCATGTCATCTACAGTTTGTGAGATTATTTGGATTCAGAATTTATTAATTGATCTTAAAACCAAAGTCACTCTTCCTATGGTTTATTTTGTGATACTTATTCTTCTTTACAGGTTGGCTGTATTAGGCCTCCCGCCCTGTTCCATGAAAGTCTTAAACATTTGACATTAGTGTACACTTTATCCATAGCCTCCACCTTATCCATACTTCGACTCAAAGGTATTTTGATAACACAATATGAAAAAATTGTAGGTTCAAACCAAATTGCAGACATTCTTACTAAACATCTTCTTGTGTATCAGCACAAGTATCTTTGTGAAAAATTGGAAATGTTTGATCTGTTTAGTAATCGGATTAAGGAGGAATGTTCAAATAAGCAAAAATAAGATTTTAATATGATCTAAACAGCTTATAAATAAGTTCCTTATTCTTTGGCTTCTAGTGTTTGTTATTTTGCAGTCATGGAAGTTAAGGGACTAAAGATGATCAAAAAGAATTTTGTATAATGCTGGATATGATGTTAAAGTTTGAAGTATCAAGTTACTGATTTCTGAAGGGGAATTTATGGAAGATGCATTGATTCCTAAGGGCCTGAAGTATAAACTTCAGACTCTATATATAGTTTTTTTCAAGGCTGTCAAGATCGCGATCCCACCTAGGATCGTTTTTTTCTTTGCAAGATCGATATCGTAAGATCGGATCGAGATCGTAAGATCCTACCAATTTATCATGTTCTGTAAGCAACGGATAAACGAGTCAAACTATTTTTATTTCTACTCATCATCATATATAAATTTATATAATATCCTCTTGAAAATGTCAAAGTTCAAATTTAAAATACCAAAGTAAAAGTAAAACACAAAAAAGTCAAGTTTCATCGTCACATTCATGATTTAGCAGAATAAAATTACATAACATGCGTAATAAACGTCTCAAAACAAAGTACTTAACTAGTATCACTACAATTAATCTATCTGAATTAAAACTTAAAGGTTAATAGTTAAAACTATGAAAAAGGTAAAAGAAAAAAACAACAATTACCTGTAAGAATTTTTTTGCTTAAGCTAATTAGAACATGAGAAGAAGAACCCTAATTTGTTTCATGTAATTTTAATTTGGGAAAAGTAGATAATTAGGTTTATTGATTAGAAAATCTATGAATGAAACGTCAATACTTGTTACTGAGATCAGCGGACCCGTATTGTTCTTTTTTGGGCCTAAAAAAGTAATGAGCTAGTAAGTATGTAAGTCAATAATTTAGTAACTTGGTAATTTGGTAAACTCGTATCGACACGCGATCCTTTAATTTTACGCACGAGTTTACAATCCTACTTGCGATCCTACCTCTGATGCGATCCTACACCAATCCTACACGATTTTATCAAGTGGATACGTAAGATCGTACGATCTTACGTGTAAACTCGCGAGTTTGACAGCCTTGGTTTTTTTATCCCTTAGGGTTTCACAATTTCTGATAGATCTATCTTTTTCTCTCCTAAATATGATCATATAATTCTCTATAATCATTCAGTTGAGATCATCTTAATCTTTAATATTCTCTCCTTGTAATCGTTTGATTATTATCTTATTGACAATAATATGATCTTGCATCAGTTTTTTGTATTAAGACTTTGTTGGTAATATGTGCCAACTATTTCATTCTTATATTGAATATTTAGTTATTGTTTTGATACCATCGCACAAGAATCCCGATTAATTGGTGGTAAGGTGTACCAGACAGAGGACGGGTTGGACTTTTTGATGTTTTCTATTAGGAAAATGAGAGAAGCTAAAGCGATAATGGTTAATACATTCTTGGAGCTGGAAACACACGTAATCACCTCATTCTAAAAGACTAACTTCCCACCAGTATATCCGGTGGGACCCATACTCAATCTAGATGGTGTTGCTGGAAAATCCGAAGATAGAGATGGCATTAGCTGGTTGGACGACCAACCGCCTTCTTCGGTGGTGTTATTGTGTTTTGGGAGTATGGGAAGTTTTGATGAGGTCCAAGTGAAGGAGATAGCATATGGTTTAGAGCGTAGTGGATATCGCTTCGTGTGGTCCCTACGCCGACCTCTTCTTCCTATGTAGTCATTCAAAGTCCTTCTTGATGATTTTTCAAATCAAGGAGCAATACTGTAAGGGATTCCTGGAGCGCACTATGGGAAAAGGGAAAGTGATCGGGTAGGCCCCATAGGTGTCGATGCTAGCACATCCAACAGTGGGATGATATGTATCATATTGTTTGTGGAACTCAATGTTAGAGAGTTTGTGGTTTAGTGTACCAGTGGCAACATGTCCAATGTATACTTAACAACAAATGAATGCATTCAAAATGGTGGTGGAGCTGGGATTGGCAGTAGAGATTAAGATGGATTATAAGAACAATGTGTTTAATCCAGAGGGTGATATGGTCATTATCAGCGCAGAAGAGATAGAAAGAAGGATAAGGCGGTTAATGAAAGATAAATAGGTCAGAGCAAAAGTGAAAACAATGAGCAAATTAAGCAGGGCATCAGTGACTGAGGGTGGCTCATCATATGCTTTAGTTGGTTGCCTCTTTTAAGTTTTTACAAGTAAATTAGGGGTGAGTGAATTAGGGTTTAGTGTTGTCAATTTGGGGGTGAGTGAGTGAATTACTATGATGAAATTAGTGTTATGAATTAGTGTTATGAAAGTCAACAGGTTAAAGGGATAGGAATTTGTTAAAAAATAAAGTGTAGGTGCTAAATATGACATTGGCAAAAAAAGTATAGCGGGAAAAGGGTATTAATCTAGTGCCACATTAAATGATTTTATGTATAGGGTTACAATAGGAAGATTTGTAAAAGATTTGCATTCTTTAGGAAAATTAATACTTCGATGCTTACAAAAGAAAAATGTGATAACTTGGATGCTTTTTTAGACCATTAGCCTTAGTTTTAATCCATACCATATATATTGGTATAATTGTAGTCTTTATGTTTGGTTATTCACATTAAGATTTTTAAAATGAGTTACTAGAATTTATCAACTTATAAGTATACTTGTGTACAGTTGTACATGCCTGAAGATGTATATACTGAGTATTTGTTTATCGGTATTTTAAATTATAGCTTCAGATACTATTTGAATGAGTAACGTAGTATACTACTAATGAATAAGCATGAGGCATAACTATGAGAACTAAAAAAAGACTACGTCTTCCTACTTTTCACCGCAGAGTCAAGCCACTCCACTCGATTACATGTGAATGGGATGGTTCATACAACGCCGATCACTAGTGGCGGAACTTAAACTTTTATCTTAGGGGGTCGAAATCTGTCAAAGTTGAGATAAAAATTTTCGTAATCATAAATTGATCACAACAAATTGATTATTATTTTGAGACATCCAAAATGAATATGTGTACTATAATTTTGGAACAAGGATGTAAAATATTTACACTACTTGTCACAAATTGAAATTAGGAACTATAAATTTAAAACAATCGAGTATAACATTTAAAATAGTTACCACGATTTTTGGGGGGCCATGACCCTCCCCTGCCCCTTAATAGTTCCATTGTTGCCGATCATGTGTGAGGGAGCATGTTAGCTCGGACCTCACATGGGGCCTGTTAGGATTAAAAATGTGGTGTCATTTACGGGAATTACTTTAGTTTATTTATAACCTAAAACACAAGGACTAGAATTGTAATATTGCTAAAGATGGCGTGTGTAAGGGTAATATAAACCCCTATAAGCTTCCTTAGAGGGGTGAACCTCTCATTTGTAATATTTCATTAATCATTCAAAAAACTACGTTCTCTCTCTAAAATGACTTATTCATATTTTGAGTTTCCCAGACCTCCCGAAATCATGAATCTAGATTCCTCATCAAGTGGTATCAGAGCTGCAAAGGCGATTTGTGATGTTTTTGGCGTATTCAGTTCGAGCTTATTCTGCTTATTCTGTCCAGCAGATGATTTATAGCTTATTTGTTCAGATCATGCTTATTTGTCAGATCTATTTTTAATCGCATAATAGTTCTTAATTGTTAACAATCTCGGTTGGTTTTATGCAATCGAGATTGACAGCCTACGATTTTATCGTATGTTGGTCACAATTAAGTACTGATTTTCGATGTCTTAAATCTGTTCAGTCAATTTCTATGTATTATTCTTTTCACAGTATATTTCGATAGAGCATTTTTGATGGTCACAACTCTGGTCAAAATCGATGTTGACTTTTGGTCAAACAGTCAAACTTGATGGTCTGAAATACTACTATTCTTATACCAAAAAAGACTGATGCTGATTAACTGCTACAAAGACCAGAAAAAAATCTATAACAAAAATGAAAACTGAAAGAAGATGAGTATTTTTGATAAGTACTTTCAATGAGTAATATTCGATAAAGCATTTTTGATGAAGCATTTTTGGTGTAACTAAATGAGTATCAAAAATCATTTTTAATGTGACCCACCACATGTGTACATCGAAAATGAAAAGAAGGAGATATAAGTGTAAACTAATATAGAAAAAGAACCATCTTTGTTACAGATCTGCTATCGAAAATGAAAATGAAGAAGAACTCAACTTCTATAAAGGAGTACTCATTTTCGATGTAGTAATTTCGATTGACTAACCTCTTTATCGAAAATCATTTTTATCGAAATTCATTTTCGATGGAGCAAATTCGATGTTTAATGTTCGATGAACAACCAACATCAAAAAATGACTCCATAGAGTCGACTAAGTGTAAACTCTGTAATTACCGAGTGATACCAGATCAAAAATGCAAAGAAAACAAAAAAAGAGATAATAGCAAACCACACATACTCCATACACAATCACCACAACAACAAATCCAAACTAAACCTAAATCCCCTCCTCTTCCTACACACTATCAAGACTCGAAACCAAATTAAAAACACAAACATGATCTCATGTTATCTTTTCGTGTTAAAGCAACCAAGTAGTGACCTTTAATAGATCAAATAACACGAAAGAGTCTCATCATAGATCTATGACAAAGTTTCTATTGTCTTTCAATATCCGAAAAATAAAGAAAGAAATATAGCAATGTTTGTTATACTCTTATCTTTGTTTCGATTTGGAAAACACAAAAGAAGTAATAATAAACCTACCCGAGACCTTGTTTGTTAACAAGACCTTGAAGCTACTATAGATCTTGAAGCCTAAACTATTAAAAGGATCTTTTTGAGTTTTCAGATTTCAACAAAATATGGCTATTCGTGTTGTTGTGATGTGGGAACAGGATGACTGCGGTAGTTTGATTGTATATAGATTAGGGTTTGTGAAGTGTGGTTGAAATATCAAAAAGGTGATTACACAGATTGATAATCGATGGGGGCGGATGATTTATGACTTAGGGTTTTTTTCTTTGACTGTAAGAGAAAATGAAATGAGGACGTATGTTTAAGAATATGTGCGAACTAGGGTTTGAGCCTTCATATAGCAAAAGTCAAAGTCTGTGTATAATAACGAAATTGTTTGGGCTGGAACTCACCAAAAATAGTTTTGGTTGACCACTATTCGGTTGAAAGTCATAAGATGGGCCAGCATGAATATTGACTTGGACTTTAGATCGAAAATGGGGTGTGATTTGGATTGTGATCCGAAAATGCATAATGGGATGAAAATCCAAAATATGTGCGTAAACGACAAAATGATTATTTTTCGGAATTATCTTTCATTATCGACACCAAAATCACAAAAACAAAACAAAAACATCACTTATTGCTTAAAACGATCTTTATTAAAGATTCACGAAAACAGTTCAAAATGCTAGTTTTTGGCATTTATTGGGAAAATGACTACGGGGTTGATTCATTCTTACTTATTCGGGATTGTAGTAGTATTTTACGGGGATGTGTACTTATTTCGTCTTTACTTCTTTCTACCTCTTCAACAAAGATGACTTGTTCGAGCATATACGGATAGTGGCGAAGACTTGAATATCTAGTTGCTTTGTGATTCTTTCTCTCTATACCCACAAAGTGGCTATCACTTTAAGGAGTTACATTGTAGTACTCAATGTCTCACATAGTTGAGGATATTTCAAGAGATTCTTCATTACAAGGATAGTACAAGATTAAGTCACAACTCTGGGGGATGTTGCTTCATTATCGGGTTCATAATATTGGACTTTCTCTATCAGTAGTCATTACAGTTAGCCGACATAATTGATAAGAGGTTGGAATTTAATTAGTCTAAGGAGAAACGAATAGGGGTTTTTATAGGCAGTTGATTCTCACAGGATATTTTTAGGCATAATCGGATTTATGATACTTCACATTATCAAATATTCGGGCTTACACAGGTTATGATTATTTCGATGGTCGTCAAATATAATCAAGGGGAAGAGAGGTGTCCTTGTATTATTCTTTTTATATCTTCTTTGGACATGTTCTCTTTCGGTTGAATATTTTGATAGATTGCAACAATTAAAGGGAAGAAATGTATACTTATCTCATCTTCATTTCTTTCTTTCTTATCTTCAAGTCTGTTTCTCTCTTATGGAGATGAATTGTATGCTTTCAACCTCTGGATGGTTAGTGTGTGAAGTATGTGCATACATGAGAAGATCTTGCTTATTTCTTGCATGTTCCCCTAAACGGATATTCATCAAGACTTAATGAGATGAAACATTTGATGTGTCATTATGTGTAGGTAATTATATTATTAAGTTTTACTATTTATATTTTGCTGACTTTACCTATTAACTAACACTTACGAGCAGTGTACCCGATCGATTGTAGGTTCGTTGGTAAGTAGGGTGTCAATTACTAAGAGTGAGCGTTAATACTTAATCTACCAGCATTTTAGTTATCTATGTTAGTCCTAATTAATCCTAATTAAACCTAAACTAACGCAAATAGGGGGGTTTCAGCCTAAGAGAATGTCACAAGTTTTGGTTTAATTTAAACTAATAAAGCAATAGATAAGACAGTTAACACACACAAGTAGATAAATAAACGATAAAGAAGCGGTCAATTAAACCTAAACTAACACACACAAGTGTTAATACTTAATCACTTGAAGGTTGATATCTTTGTAGAGGTAGAGAGTAGATATCTTTGAATGTGCTCCCCCTAGATCGTTGTTCGCCCTTGTTTCAAGGCGGGGATCCATGGGTCAAGAGCAATACCTACAAGGTGTTTTTGGCTACAACTAGCAAAAATCAAACATAAAACAACGCAAGAAACAAACATATACACATGTTCAAGTCCAACATGGGTTAGTTTACCATTTGGAAACTTGGAAACATGGATGAGTACAAACATGGATTATTGTGACTTTGTAGATTGTTACATATATACATATTGTATCATTTTATATGTATAGTTATTATGACTCCGATTACTTTTTGTTGAGCAAGCTAAGGAAATGAACACAAAAGTGAATTATTTCAAGCAAGTTATATCATTTAAGCACGTTTTGGCGATATTCACCAACTACATTAAGAATACAAGCAAGATCTTTATTCTAGTATCATATTTTTCTTTAGAATTCAATTGAGTCCATTGTGAAGGGAACCCACATGGGAGATACATCATCCATTTTCATCACTCGAGAGGTGTCCTTTGGGTGTTCATTTTTTATGAATTCAACAAGTGTTTTTATGACCCAAGCATAAGGAATTGGATCTTTGTTGAATTCTAATCCATCCATTCTCTTTGCCAAAAAGTAGGCAAAGTTAAATGGGGTGTGTATTTTAATGCAAAAGAGCATATATCCAACAACAATGGGAAATCCTTCTTTGATTCAATATTTACGAACACATTTATGAGCAAGACATCGGCCCAAGGTTTCAAGTGATCATGAAGTTTTGATTTATCCCATGTAGGTGAGGGGATAGTTTCATGATTAAATTATTCTTTCAAAATTACATTTTGAACAAGAACTCCATTTATTGGAGGGTCATATAAGTATGAACTAGGATGATAAAATCTAGTTTTCTAAAGTTAAGGGTGCTAGTTGACAGGAAATAGAATAAGATTCTAGTGGATGATATGTTTAAGATTTTTCAGAAGTCATTAAGATACCAATTATAGTCATGACCATACATGTGAAAGCAGAGAGAGGTTGTAATTCTATCAAAGTAGTACCTAGCATAAAATTCTTGAATATGACAAGGATAAATAGATGATGGCAAATTCACAAGTAAGAGAGAGTTTACACGAGTAAAGGGTTGTTTTAGGCTAGCGACAAATATGAAATTTTTGTCGCAATGACGACCTTTATGATAAGGACGATTTTCAAAAGGCTTGTAGGGACTAATGCGATACTGGCAATCAATACATTTCATGAAATATTTTGAGGCAATTTTCTCAGTAGAAAGGTAGATTGAACACTATGGAAAGTGGTGAACATGCTTGTATCTAAGTACCTTTATAGTGGAGTAGTAGGAGTTAGGTATGAGTTGTATATGATCTAATGACATTTGGATAATAAGTTTTGATACTTCTGATTCCTTAATGTTTGAGGTAGTTATGTCTTTTATAAGGAAATTACTCTATTGGGAAGATAATTGTGCCATGAAGATTTGAGTGATTTTAGATGGCTTAGTTGAGATTTGGTGTTGAGATTGGATGATCTAGTTTCATAAGCTAGTTCCTACACTTATACATGCATGCAATCAGCACATAAAATAAACAAGTTGACACAAATACAACATCTTCATCACAAGGGTGAGTTGCGATCCAAAGTGATTTTGTGTCACACCCCGACTACGGCAGAAACACGAGGCGTGACATAGGATTGATCGTCTTAACACAAAGCGTCAATATTGATAAAACTAATATGCATTAAAATAAGTGTTACAACATCCTCCGACAACAAGTATGGAACTTATGTCAAAACAGGTTGAAACACATCACATAGTTTGAAATTTATTACAATCAACACCTCACATCTGGAGGGATACAAGTCTAAAGGAAATCAAATAAACAAAACTGAAACATAGTCTCAATGCAACTCTCAATGATAAGATCCAAAATGGATGCCCTTAGGTCTATTAAAGTCTCTAATCTTGGGTTCATGGATCATTCACATTACCTAAAAATGATACTCGAAAGGGTCAACATTATGTTGGTGAGATCATAGGTTTAGGAGTAAACCCAATTGTTATGCTATAATTTATGAGTGGACAGTTGTGCAATATGAAAGGAGAATGCATATAATAGGATTTAAATCATCAACACATCAACACATCATACCAGGGTATCGCAACCCAAATCCATAAAACAATAAAATCCCCGCGAGCTAATAGTCATCCGGGCCTATCGCCCACCAGCTGGAGCTACACAGTCGGCTAAATAATGGGGTGCAGAAATTCACAGTGGAACTTCGCATAAATAGATCTCATAGTATTCGCATAACATTCACATAGTGTCTACATAACATTCATATAGTGTTCACATAACATTCATACACACAATCATAGGCACATAGCATTGTCCAAAAAAGAACTAAAAAAGATTTTGCACAGTATTAAAAGTAGCTGAAATAGATTTTGAGTATCATTTTCCCCCCAACAGAAAATAGTTTGAAAATGGGGATACGAGAACTCACCTTTAAACAAGTGATAAGTAGCTGATTGAATGCAACGGCTTCCAGACACGACCTAATCCAGTTAATGTCCGATTTTAGATTTAGATTTCTTAAATATATGTTTAAGATTGATGCATAAAAGTCAAAATGTACGTTGTACGATCACTTTTAATGTTATTGGTTGCGTGATGGTTGGTGACTTAGACCCGATGAATATATATAAAAGTATGTATGTTAGATAATATACACTTTATAGTATTTAGGAAATTAGACGAGAAAAATATCTTGACTTAGATAATAGTTATTAATAAATATGTTCCGGTAATCTATCCGGTAGTCTTTAGTTACTTAGTTTAATTGTATAATTTGTGAAAAGTGACACGTTTTAGTTATGTTAAATCATTAATAGAAGTTTTATAATTTATAAAATTATAAAATATATTTTTGTCTTTTAGTCGGTTCGGTTTATTAAAATAATAATATTTTATTATTTTGACATTTTGTCGGATTTCTAAGAAATTGTGTTTTCAATAAAATATTCTAAGTATAATATTTTTATGAAATTTTGGCATGACCCGTTCGTTTATAAGACGTTTCCAAGTTTTTAAACCTCATTTACCAAACACTTTCCCTTAAATAAATCAATTTCGATAAAACGACCAAAAATCCACGTTTCACGTCGTTTATCAAGACACATTCCCTTTAAATGACTATTTGGTTATCCAAATATATATATAAGTATAAATCATTACCAAAAGTCTGCTTTTAGCCTCCAAAATAACTAATTTTAGCTTATTGGGCCTTGAGGCCCATTAGTAGTCCAAAATATTGTTTATTAGTTTCAAAACTCATTTTAGTCCCATTATCAAGCCCATTATGAAAATAAGTCCAACGAATAATCCCCAAAAGAAGCCAAGACTTCACGGACCAAGACTAAGCCATGGTTTGGGCTTAGCTTATTGGGCCGTGTCTTTTTAACCCATAATAAGCTATCCATGGCTTATTATTAATCCGTTAAGCTACACAAGTTCTTAAATCTCAAAATAAGCTATAACAAAAAGTCATGAAAATAAGTCGAACTATAATAAGGTCTACAATAAGCCGTGGCTTATTGGGCCATGGGTTATATAAGCCCAAAATAAGTTATACTAGTTTCGAAATTACGCAAATAAGCTATAAGTGCTTTTAGTTACCAAAATAAGATACAACAATAAGTTACAAAAATATGGCGAAAGAGGTAAATGACCAAAAGTACTCCCTTGGTCTTCCTTTTTTATGCCATGAGCATATAAGCTCCAAGACAAGCTATTTGAAACTTATAAATAAGCTAAATAAGCTATTAGTTATTCTAGTTCGCAAAATAAGCTATCATAGTAGCTATAAAAATTTGACAAGTATAGGTAGTAACCAAAATTACTTTTCCTTTGTTTCCTTTTTAAGCCGAAAGTATATAAGCCATAAATAAGCCGTATAAGCTTATTTTTGAGCCGGAAATAGAAATAAGCTACTAAGTATATAAATGTTATTCAACCATCACGTCCAAAATAATAAAATGGTCTTTCCCTTGCCCTTTGTACCCACGTTTGAACCAACCAAAAACCCCTTAATATTTATTTCAAAACTTTAAGCTTTCGATTTTAAGAAAACAAACCGTACAACTATTAATGCATCATAACACTACTAAAAGTACAAAAATATTTGAGGAATAGATGACTTACAAAGAGGGTTTTGAAAATGAGATTAAGCACTAAATCTACAACCTAAACGTTGTTTTAATGAACCCACGCCTATTGGAATCAACCCGAAAACACTCAAACTCTCATGTTTTTTTTATCAAAGTTGGAAAAATTATGTGTTTGTGTGTGTGTGTTTGTGGTGCGTCCGAACTAAGCAAGAAAGAATGAAAGAAAATGATTTTTGTGTGTGTTGATTTGTGAAGTGTGTGTGTATTTTGAAAACATATAAGATAAGGCTTGGTACATACATGGAACAAAAGTCCTAAAATCAAGAAACCTTGTCCCTTGTGGGGTTCGAAATCCGGCTAGCACTCTAGGAGGGATCTTAGGTGCGTTTTAGCTCTTGTTGGGTTACTAAATGGTCTAAATTCGTGATTTAAAATGTGACCCGAAGTTTCCTAGTATTTTTAATGGATGTAAAAATGTTTTTACTTAAACTTTGACTATTCACACTATAGGTTTTAGGGTTGAATTATCTTAGATTTACTATGGACCATTTATGGACGTGTCGGAACGCGTTGCTTGAT
Source organism: Tanacetum coccineum (assembly GCA_026074375.1). NCBI lineage: Eukaryota > Viridiplantae > Streptophyta > Magnoliopsida > Asterales > Asteraceae > Tanacetum > Tanacetum coccineum. Next base: position 16,365 of record BQNB010019268.1, read on the forward strand.
ATTTTAAGCCGTTTGCGGGAAAATCTCTCAGAGATTTATCAATACCAATATAATCATCTATAATGAGATAATTAAAGAGAATATTAACACTAATGATTAAATAGATAATAAATAGATTACCGTTAATACGGTAACTGATTTGACGAAAAGCAAAAAATGTCAAAAGTTAAAGGACTTAAATAGGATATTACAAGATTAGAAAATCAACAAGTGTTACATTATACCCTCCTTAAAAAGAATTTCGCCCTGAAATTCAACTAGTACTAGAGCTAAAGAGATGTGGGTATTTGAGTTTCATCTGTCCTCATGTTCCCAAGTAAATTCAGGACCTCGTTTCGAATTCCATCGAACCTTAACGATAGGAATCCTACTCTGCTTCAGCTTCTTGAACTCTCGTTCTAAGATTTCCACTGACTCTTCCACAAAGTTCAATTTGGATTTCCTCTAAAGGTACATGTAGGGTTTAATCGGCTAAACATTTCTTGAGGTTTGACACGTGAAACGTGTCATGAACATCCTTTAGCTCCTCAGGTATTCTTAGTCTATAGGCTACGAGATTGATCCTCTCAGTGATCTCAAATGGTCCAACAAACCTAGGTGCTAACTTGCCTTTCTTCCCAAAGCGTACCACACCTTTCCAAGGCGACACTTTGAGTATAACATAGTTACCTACACTGAATTCTAAGGGTTTCCTTCTCCTATCTGCATAGCTCTTTTTATGATCACGTGTAGCCTTAAGCCTATCCTTGATCTGTGAGATCTTCTCGGTGGTCTCTTGCACTATCTCAGGCCCTATCAATTTTCCTTCTCTAATCTCTACCCATAGGATTGGTGAACGACACTTTCTTCCATAGAGTGCTTCAAACGATGCACATCTCACACTTGAAAGATAACTGTTATTATAGGAAAACTCAACCAATGGAAGATGAATGTCCCAACTTCCCCCGAAGTCCATGACGCATTCTCTGAGCATGTCTTCCAAGGTTTGAATTGTACGCTCGCTTTGACCATCGATCTGTGGATGGTAAGTCGTACTCATGTCTAACCTAGTTCCTAATTCATCTTGCATTGACTGCCAAAACCTTGATGTGAAGCGACTATCATGATCAGATATGATCAAAATTGGCACACCATGCCTCACTACAATTTCATTGAGGTAGAGTCTAGCTAGCATATCCATCTTATAGTCTTCACGCATAGGTAGAAAATGAGCAGACTTAGTCAACCAGTCAACGATGACCCAGATTGCATCATGCCTACTGCTGGTCCTTGGTAACTTTGTGACAAAATCCATGGCTATTCTCTCCCAATTCCACTCGGGAATCTTAGGTTGCTGCAGCAAGTCGGATGGTCTCTAATGTTCAACCTTAATCTTCGAACAAGTCAAGCACTTACTAATATACAAGGCTATATCTTTCTTCATTCCCGGCCACCAATACATATCCCTAAGGTCATACTACCTTCGTCCCAAAATTATAGTCCACAGACAAGAATTACACAGTTTAAGAAAAATGCATTAATTACTGCTTTGGTTTCTACGAAAGCAAAGAAAAGATAGTTTTACCCTTTGATAATTAATTATTGTTTTCTTTTATTTACGTAAATATCAATTTGGACTAAGGGTAATATGGTAAACTTAAACAAATCCAACTATTATTTTTAGTAGTGGACAATTATTTTGGGACGTACCAAAAAGGAAAGATGGACTATAATATTGGGACGGAGGTAGTAGTACATCTTATCAGCTCATGGGTGTACTGAGTACTTTAACTTATGGGCTTCGTCCATTATCAGGGTTCTCACATCATCCGTCAAAGGGACCCATATTCAATCTAGATAGTACCATGCTCCATCGCTCTTACGTTCCATCTGTTTGTCTAGCCCTCGCAACATTTCTGCTGGTGCATCGACAACCTCAGATGCTTCATTCTGAGCCGCTAGTATCATATCCTTGATACTTAACAGAATGGTCATGTTCATTGCTTGAACTCTCTTAGGCTAAATTCTCTCCTTTCTACTTAGTGCATCGGCTACTACATTTGCCTTACTTAGATGTTAGCGAATCTCGCAGTCGTAGTCGCTGAATAGCTCTATCCAACAACGTTGATACATATTAATTCTTTCTGATTAAAGATGTTCTGGAGACTCTTGTGGTCAGTGTATATGACGCTTTTTGTCCTATACAGGTAGTGTCTCTAGATTTTAATAGCAAATACAACTGCACCCAATTCTAAATCATGGGTAGTGTAATTCTTCTCGTGTATCTTTAATTATCTAGAGGCATATGCGATTACCCTACCCCTCTGCATAAGCACAAAACCTAGTCCTAGACCTGACGCATCGCAGTATACTACGAAGTCTTCTGGTCCATCGGGGAGAGCTAAAACAGGTGCATTACATAACTTATCCTTCAAGATCTGAAATGCTTCTTCTTGTTCCTCACCCCAAACATAGGTCTTATTCTTTTGAGTCAAGATGGTAAGTGGTTTAGCGATTCTAAAATTATTAATGGTTTGACGGTAATATCCTGCTAATCCAAAGAATAAACGAACTTCTAATAGGGTTCTAGGGGCTTCCCAATTCTTAACAACTTTAATCTTACTGGGGTTTACATGTATACCATCACCATTAATCACATGCCTAAGGAATTGTACTTCTTGCAACTAGAATTCACACTTAGAAAATTTTGCGTACAGTTTCTCCTTCTTGAGCAGTTATAAGATTAACCCTAGATGCATCTCATGCTCTTCCTTGGTCTTAGATTAGATCAATATGTCATCTATGAACACTATCATAAACTTGTCTAGGTAAGGTCTGCACACTCAGTTCATCAAGTCTATGAATACCGCTGGTGCATTCGTCAATCCAAAGGGTATTACTGTGAACTCGAAATGTCCATATCGAGTTCTAAATGTAGTCTTTGGAATGTTGTCCTCATGCACTCTCAGCTGATGGTATCCGGATCAAAGGTCTATCATAGAAAAATATTATGATCCTTGTAGTTGATCGAATAGGTCATCTATCCTAGGAAGGGGATAACGGTTCTTGATGGTCGGCTTATTTAACTCTCTATAGTATATACACATCCTAAATAAACCATCCTTCTCCTTGACTAATAATACTGGTGCTCCCTATGGCAATGAACTTGGTCGAATGAAACCCTTGTCTTGGAGTTCTCTGAGTTGACTTGACAACTCCTCTATTTTAGAGGGCGCCAAATGATAAGGAGACTTCACGACCGGCATTGCTCCAGGGATTAAGTCGATATGAAACTTGAATTCTCAGGAAGGTGGTAATCCTGATAGGTTGTCTGGAAATACCTCGGGAAAACTCCTAACTACAACAATGTCTTTCAGTTTATGCTCTTTGATCTTTGCACTCATGAGGTGCCTCACCTTCTCTTCTGGTTTTTCTCTAAAGACTCTAAGTATTTTGCCGTGTGGTTGTAGAATCCTAACTACCTTCTCGTGGCAAACAATTTCGGCCTTATACCGAGACAACCAGTCCATTCCTACAATCACGTTAGAACTCCCATGTCCAAACGGTATCAAGTTGATGTCAAAGGTATGACCTTCTATTTCTAGTTTACACTTACGAATAACCTTATTGATTTCTACTAGTTGTCCGCTGGCTATTTCAATCTCATAGCTAAACCTAGGTCACTAGGCTCTATGTCTAACAGAGGTATGAATGTAGTGGAAACAAAGCTATAGTCGGCACCGGAATTGAATAGTGTTGTAGCATAATGGTTGTTTAGAGTAAACGTACCCGTCATAATGTTTGGGTCCTAGCGAGCTTCCTCTGCTCCCATCATAAATGCTCATCCACGTGCCTAATTGCCATTGTTTCCACGACCTTAACCTCCCTTAATAGCCATAGTCTGATTCTGATGGTTTCCTCCTTGTCTTGGTGCTCGGTTTAACCTATGGCTTGCTGCTTTGTAGTGATCAGTACCACTGCACTCGAAATACGCCCCTCGAGCAGTTGTCGGGTTTCTAGCATTCAATAGAGTCACTATCCTAGGCCCCGCCCTACAATCCCTGGCAAGGTGCCCAAAATGATTGTAGTTCGTACACTTATGACATGGCATCACGGGGTTATGGTGAAAGCTACAGTTTGTACACTTGGGTGTCGTACTCATGTACTCTTTCCTAACAGGGTTAGTGACTATGGAAAATGCCCTACCAGTCCTAGATCTCTTGTTGTCATCCCTAAAATTTCCATTCCTACTCAGTTCCCCACTATTTCCTCTCTTCTCAGTATTCTTCCTTAACGATCCATTTCTAATTGCCTCATCGGTTAGCATTCCAGCTTTTAACACAACACTCTGAATTCTTGTTGGCTCTGTTGCTGCCACCATCGCACGGATCTGTGGAGCAAGGCCATAAATAAACCTCTCAATCTTTTTGTTCTCAGGGGTAACTAAATGAGGGACTAACCTAGCAAGCTTGTTGAAAATTAGAAGGGGGAGGGGTTAAATAGTTTTCTTGTACTTTTTAAAAATTTGGTATGATCCTATGTGAAGTTTCATAATATTGATGTTTGGTGTATGGAATAAAAAAACAAGTAAAGTAAGAGTTAGAAGAATTTAACCAAGACACAAGTATTTATAGTGGTTCGGCTACAAGGACACCTTCCTTGCCCTACTCCACTCCCCGAGTCACCTACTCGAGAGTTTGTAAACACTAGTCACCAATCTCCTTTATCTGGCGGAGAAGCCTCACAACGTTGTTTATACTTTTAACGGTACACAAAGCTAAATACCGGATTCTTCACACGGTAGAATCAACACTACACTTTAATTTACAATGATGATGAATAGAACTACAACTACTAAATAATTTACAAGATTCAGCAATTTGATCTTGAAGATGCTATGGAGATGCGAAACAAGATTCTTGGAACTTGATCATCTTAAAAGAGGTGTTTGGAAATTTCTTGTTTAGAGAGAATTACCTACAAAATGCTAAAAGAAACTATGCAAGAATAGAGAGAATGATCAGAGATTACAAATTTAAGCTGGAAACACATGAGAAATGGCTTGGTATTTATAGCCAAAATTTCTACTGTAGCCCGATTCTGCCTGTTCTATTGCAGAATAGAACCGACCAGTATAGTCGAACAGAACCGGCGCACAGTAACACAATCCGAATTTTGATTTATAAAATCTTGAGAGATCATGTGTAATCTTGCAAGATTACCCTAAGATATGCTGTAAAGGATGATGTTATACATGATGTAAATAATGGTTTGCATATTTTGTTTGTAATTCAAAGTATTGCCAAAAATGGAAAAGTAACAACTTTAGTAATTTACTTTCATATAGATTTTACTAGTTGTTATCAACAAAATATGAAAAGATCATAAAATAAAATAAACGTTTTTATCGGTTTATTTGTATTAACAATCTCCTCATTTTTGTTGATGATAAAACTAAAATCTAATGGAGGTAAATTAGTTAAAATAAGTTTGTTTTAAGTCCGTTTTCCATATGTTTGATTTACTTCCCTTCTCCCCCTTTTTGTCAAAACAAAAAGGATGCAAACATAGAGAGGTATCTAATAAGTTAGAAATGATATGCGTAAGTGTGGGAAGCTCCCCCTTGATGGGTGCTATGTATGCCATATAAGCTGTAAAAAATGTTAGACAAGAAGAAATGTGCTCCCCATTGCTTAAGGAGTACATACAAAAGAAAAAGTTAGAAGCCAAAAACTAAAAGTGGCTACTGTAGAACCGGCGTCCGCGGTTCTGTTCCTTGAATCGAATCGACTTTAGATGGAAATGGAACCGGCTGACCAAAAAGTCAAACCCGCGGGTTTTCTAAGCAATGAAAAAAACATTTTTTATCACAATTAACATATAATTCCTGAGAGCACAATAAGATAAGAGTTTGAAACATTGATTAGTTCCGAATTACAATATTCATAATAAGAAGACAAGTGATTCTTATGATTAATTCATATTTCTAAGATTCTAATCTAGTAATTGTGAGTAAGAACATTAAGACGGTCTAGGATGTGATTAAGAATGAAGCGTATCTCATCCCGGAGATTGACGAAAACCACTTAGGTGCGTTGGAAGTGTTCACAAAACATCTCATAAGTTAGCAAAGGAAAAGGATTGTTTGGTCCTAATGGTGGAAGTGGCAGGAAGTTTGAAGGAGAATTTTGGAGGAAAGTTAGAAGTTGAGGTAGCAATGGTAGAAGAGAAGGTTCCATGGTCGAAATAGGTGGAAGAGGTGGTTCCATGGTTGAAATAGGTAGAAGAGGAGGTTCCATGGTCGAAATAGGTAGAAGAGGAGGTTCCATAGCCGGAATGGGTGAAGGATCATTAGCCAAGCGCTTAATGGAGTCAAATGATGGTCTAGATGATGGGGGGGTTTGTTGTTGTGGGTGGAAGGTCTTCTAGTGTGTCAAAGAGTGTTTGAGGGGAGGTAGGAGGAGTGGAAAATAAGAGTTCGATAGGATCTAAGATTATGGCTAGTGGTGAGGAGTGTTTGGATGGTTGGGTTAGAGCAGGTGGAGGAGAATTCAAGGGTGGTGGTGTTGTCTTTGGAGTTAGTAGGATTGAGTTTGGTATGATTCCCAAAGATAATATGGAGGAAAGTGGTGGTGAAGCATTCGGACTTGATGGAGGAGCCGATTGATAATCGATGGGTAGTGAGAGAGGATGATAAGGAGGGGACACCGGTCAAGGGTTAGAGAAGTAACACGGACGAACACTATTCTTAGCGATGCGCTTAAGGTAAAGCTTCTCTTCTTTAGGCATTTTTCAAGTTCTTTTTGACATGATAACTAGTGTTTGGAATAAGCTTTTATAGAAAAAATTTTTAGAGTTTAATGTGTTGCTTGATATGTTGGAGAAGATCTAATGATTGGATTTACCTAAGGTCAACTTCTAAACCCCTAGGACTGATAGGCTTGATTTGGAGGGGATTTGTTGTGGTAAAGATTTGAAATTCGAATTTAAATGTACTGCAGTACAGTGTTGCCGGTTCTGATAGAACCGGCTTTAAAGGCCACGGGAACCAGTTATCTGAGAATTTTTTTTAAGGTATGATGTTGGAGGTGCGGTTATCTCGACAAAACAAAAAAAATAAAAAGATAGATATATTTGAGATAACCCAAAGTCTCCTTATTTTAATGTAGCTTCAATTGAACGTGTTTGAAATGACATATTAACCATGTGTTTCTTTATGAACGTTCAAAAGACAAATAAAAAAAACGTTTATATTTTTGTATTAAACAATGCAAATTTCTAAGATTAAAACTACGTTCAGGTTTTATTTGATAAAAATAAGAAAAGAAAAGTATAGTATATATATATATATATATATATATATATATATATATATATATTATATTTATACATAGTATATTGAGAAATTTTTGGCGTTTATTTATAGTTAAAAAAAGATTTCTAGATTAGAGAGAAAGAAGAGGGTTTGGAATCTACCTTTAGGTGTTAGGTCCATTGAGGGGGGGGGGGGGGAGGGGGGGGGGGGGGGGGGGCGGCGAGGACCAGAGACCTAGTCTTAGAAGGTTGAAAGATTAGTTTGCGGGGTTTGTTAGGATATGATATGTTGTCTCCCTCCCCTCGGAGGAGACATTTTCAATTGGAGATATTTCCTTTTGTACATTGTCACAAAGGAAAATGTGTCGGATTTTCTATATGTTTGATGCGGAGAGTGTAGGACGGGATTTTTACCTTTAGGTCAATGGCACTTTTATTGTGCAAAGTTCGGGTATTACTCATCATAGGTTTTTGTCATAGTCTATAAGAGCTTGTTTCCATCCATAAGGCTTGGGTTGACATGCTTTTTGCGAAAATATTCAGGCTCTCGGTGGTTGAGATGGCTTAGGGAGTCGGGGTTATTTCTTAGAGAACCACGATGTGAGGCAACATCCCATAAATGTGCACACACCGCTTGTGCTTTTGCGATCGACATAGTCTCCCGCATGGTCGGAGTTGACATAGACAATGATTTCTACTCCCATTCTTTTGGGATACCATAATCCTAGTTGAGAGGTACCCTTAATATATCTGAAATCCCTTGTTATGGCCTCTCAGGAAATTGGAGGGTCTTTGGGGCTTTTTGAAAATGAGCACATAAAGACACGCTAAACATGATGTCCGGTCTACTAGCCGTTAGATAGAGGAGGCTACCAATCATGCCATGATATTTAGTGTCGTCAAAGGGTTCACCGTCTTCATCTCGAGTAAGTTTGGTTTCGAACGACATAGGAGTTTTGATGGGTTTAGAGTTTTTAAGACTGAATTTTTTGAGCATTTTTTTAATATATTTAGATTGGTTGAAGAAAATTCCATCATCTAATTGTTTGATTTGTAGACCAAGGAAAAATTCAATTCACCCATCATGCTCATTTCAAACTCGTCGTGCATGATTTTTGAAAAATCATCGCAAAGCTCTTGACAAGTTGAGCCGAAAATGATGTCGTCCACATAGATTTGGACAATGATGATATGTGAAATTCCTTTCTTAGTAAATAGAGTGTTATTAACTAATCCCATGGTGTACTTATGGTTGATGAAAAAGGCTTTAAGTCTATCATACCAAGCTTTGGGTACTTGTTTAAGACCGTAAAGAGCCTTTTTGAGTTTAAAGACATGATTAGGTTTTTCAAAATCAATGAATCCATGGGGTTGAGTGACATAGACTTCTTCATTTATAAAACCGTTTAGGAAAGCACTTTTGACATCCATTTGATAAAGCTTGAAGTCATGTGCACAAGCATAAGCAAGAAGGATTCTTATAGATTCTAATCTTGCTACGGGAGCATAGGTTTCATCGAAATATATTCCTTCTTATTGGTTGTATCCTTGTGCCACAAGTCTAGCTTTATTTCTAGATACAACACCATTTTACTCTAATTTATTTTTGAAGACCCATTTAGTACCTATTATGGTTTGGTTCTTTTGGAGGACGGGATCATGTAATACCAAAACATCGTTTGTTTTGAATTGGTTTAATTCTTCTTGCATAACCATAGTCCAACTTTCGTCTTGTATGGCATCTTTGACATTTTTGGGTTTAATGGATGACACGAAGCAAAAGAAGTTACTTTGGTTTTGAACTTGAGACCTTAAGGTCCTTTCATTTAAATTACCTATGACGGTTTCTAGGGGATGATCTTTAGATTCTTTGATGTTTATGATTTCTTTGTTTAATGGTTCATTTTCCTTGATTTCTAAGTCTTTTTCTTTGTTATCAATAACTTCGCATTCAAGTATATCATCATCTTCTAAGGGAGGAGACATGGGAGGAGGACTTTCGTCGAATTTATACTTAGAGACTCTTCTATGTCATGGTCCTTTGTTTAGAATGATGTACGCTTTACTATTAGGTAAATATCCGAGGAATATGCCTTCGGTGGATTTAGGGTCGAATTTAGTGAGATAATCTTTAGTGTTAAGTATAAAACATTTGCTACCAAAAACTTTGATATATTCTAACGAGGGCTTTTTACCTTTGAAAAGCTCATAAGGAGTTTTTCCAATGAAAGTTATAATAAGAATCCTATTTAAGATATAGGTAGAAGTGTCGACGACATTACACCAAAATTTTTAAGGAAGTGATTGTTCATTAAGCATTGTTCTACTCATTTCTTGTAAGGTCCGATTTTTACGTTCTGCTACCCCATTTGATTGTGGAGTACGTGGAGCCGAAAAGTTATGAGTAATACCATTAGCATCATAAAAAGCTCCAAATTGTACTTTATTATCAAATTTCCGACCATGATCTGTACGAGTTGATATAATAGGGCAACCCTTTTGAACTTGAATCTTTTTACTTAAGATTTTAAAATGGTCGAAAGCTTTATTTTTGTGTTTTAAAAATCTTGTCCATGTATATCTTGAGTAATCGTTGACGATGACCAAAGTATGGAAGTTTCCTCCGTAGTTTTGGACGGCCGACAGACCAAACAAGTCCATGTGCAAAAGTTCTAGACATTTTGTGGTTGAAACTATATTTTTAGGTTTATGACTTGTGTGTACTTGTTTTCCAATGTTACAAGCATCACAAAAACGACTCTCAAATTTTAATTTTGGAAAATTCCTAACAAGTTCTTTAGATGATAGCGATTGTATTAGTCGCATATTGGCATGACCCAATCCTCGGTGCCATGAGGTCGAAGTATCGTCTATAGAGGTTAGACAAAGACTATCTTTTGGAGAGTTTCCCATTTTCATTTTGTAAAGGCCATTTTTCCTAATTTCTCTTCCAATAGTAATGTCGTCTTTAATTATTTCACTACCGGTTTCACTAAATAGCACTTTGCATTTTTTATCACATATTTTCCGTATACTAAGTAAGTTAAATCCTAAATTTTCTACGTGACTAATATCATGAATAATGAGAGAGTTATGCGAGGATTAATACCTTTAACGCGATGTAATTTAGTGTTACCACCAAATACCACATTACCTCCGTCTATAGTCTTGTAGGATGAGAAGAGATCTTTGTTGCCCGTCAGATGTCTTGAGCATCCGTTGTCCTTGATCCATTCATCTGGTTCTAATTTGACTTTTAGACGTACCTAAATTCGCAAAACAACTCAAGCATTCTGTCCCCAATGTCTCATGGGTCCGTTAAAGTGATGCATACCATTTGGTTGACTCATATATGGATATGGAGGACAAGGACCCCCATTGGTTAATCATAGTAGGTTGGAACTGAAATTCTTGTTGTGTTTCATAGTTCTAACCAACTTGTTGATAGTTGCTTTTAGGATATAGTGTGTTGGAGTTCATATGAAGCGTTCTAGGGTGTGTTTGGATTTTACTTTTTCCATGCCCTTGTCCTAATTTTAGGATTGATGGTTGTTTGAAACTCTTAGAAGTGTTTAAAGTAGACTTTCTAGTTATTAATACGGAGTCATTTTCTTTAAAATGTTGCTTCCTTAATTTTTTTCATTTTTTTCATTTTTTGTAGAGGGCCGGTTCGGTTCGTCTGAACTAGCTGGTTCTCTTGCAGAGGGAACCGGCAACGCCAGTTCTACAGAAGGTATTTTGATATTTTCAAGACCCAACTTTTTGATTTTAGTGCAGCTAGTAGATGCTATAGCCTCTGTTGTACACCTACTACATGTTTATCTTTTCGGTGGTTTTTGCATTTCAATCATTTTCTAGCAAAGATGAACTACTACTTATTTTAAAGCTACGCTAGTTTTTAAAGTTAGTGAACGCTAATTTTAGAATGAAGGTCAACACACTGATCACATTACAGGCTTCTTCTCTCTTGTTTCTTATGTTGTTCTACTTTTTCTTTAAGTTTGCAAGCTTCCCTTTTTAGCACTTCATTTTTTGCCTTTAGTTGTTTGTTTTTGTTGATAATCCTAAGACTAATTTTGCATAGTTTATCATACTCATTTTCCCATGATTCATTATCTAAAGATGAGCTACTATATTAAGGTGTGTCGGATAATACCTCATTGTTGTCGAGTTCCATAAGACATATTTCTTCCTTTTTGGAGTCATCTCCACTATCGCTCCAACATCCGACGATGAACGCCTTTTGATCATTAAAGGAGTGTTTGGGACAATCATTAATGAAGTGATTTGGATCACCACACTTAAAGCATCTTCGATCATCCTTCTCCTTTTTTGTCTTCTTTTAATTTACGGGTGTTCTTGTTTGTCATCATAGGGTCTGTCGGACAACTTTCCTCTTCTTTTAAAGGAAATTTTTTGAAGTGCTTACCGCCCATGCATATTATTATCATACTATCGCAAGAGGTTGCCTCTTCTTACTAGGCTACTTTTCTTGCTTTGAGAGCAAGTGATTTGTTATTTTTCTTTCTTGTTTTTGAGATCTCCAAGTCCTTTTCAAGTACTACCTCATAAACTTTTAGATTGCTGATGAGCTCGTCTAGAGGTAGTGTTGATAAGTCCTTGGATTCTTTTATTGCCGTAACCTTTGGTCCGACGATGAACGCCTTTTGATCATTAAAGGAGTGTTTGGGACAATCATTAATGAAGTGATTTGGATCACCACACTTAAAACATCTTCGATCATCCTTCTCCTTTTTGTCTTCTTTTACTTTTCGGAAGTAGGGCAAGAAAGATAGTGAATTCTTCATATTTTTGAACAAAAAGGTCTATTTTGTTATCCTTAATTTGTTTGTTACATTGGTAGGTAATTATTAATGATTCCCAAATATCTTGAGCCGTATCGCACATGAAAATTCTTTCATATTCCTTTTTGGGTAAAGCATTGTATAAAACTATTTTTGCTTCATCATTTTCTTATGCTTTTCATCGTATTTTTCATAAGTGACGATTACCTCCTTACCATCTTTATCTTTTATGGTAGGTTTTTAATTACCATAAACTATAATGTACCAAAGATCAATATCTTTAGACTTCACATAAGATTCAAAATGGTTTTTCCAATATATAAAGAAATTAGTCTCAAAGAGAGGTGGTCATTGCATAGATTTACCTTCTTTGTAGTTTTCCAAATCCATGATCGTTTTAAAGTTTTAAAATACAGTATACTTTAAAAACTTTGATAACCTACTCTTGATACCAATTGTTGAAAACTAGAAGGGGGGTTGAATAGATTTCTTGTACTTTTCAAAAATTTGGTATGATCCTATATGAAGTTTCCACAATATTGATGTTTGTTGTATGGAATAAAAAAACAAGCAAAGTAAGAGTTAGAAGAATTTAACCGAGACACAAGTATTTATAGTGGTTCGGCTACAAGGACACCTTTCTTGCCCTACTTCACTCTACGAGTCACCTACTCGAGAGTTTGTAAACACTAGTCACCAATATCCTTTATCCGGCGGAGAAGCCTCACAACGTTGCTTATGCTTTTAATGGTACAAAGCTAAATACCGGATTCTTCACACGGTAGAATCAACCCAACACTACACTTTAATTTACAATGATGATGAATACAACTACAACTACTAAATGATGTACAAGATTCAGTAATTTGATCTTGAAGATGCTATGGAGATGCAAAACAAGATTCTTGGAACTTGATTGTCTCAAAAGAGGTGTTTGGCAATTTCTTGTTTGAAGAGAATTACCTACAAAATGCTAAAAGAAACTATGCAAGAATAGAGAGAATGATCAGTAGATTAGAGAACTTAAGCTGGAAAAGGGTGAGGAACACATGAGAAATGGCTTGGTATTTATAGCCAAAATTTCTACTATAGCCTGGTTCTGCCGGTTCTATTGCAGGACAGAACCAGAAAGTATAGTCAAACATAACCGGCGCACAGTAACATAATCCGAATTTTGATTTGTAAAATCTTGAGAGATCATGTGTAATCTTGCAAGATTACCCTAAGATATGCTACAAATGATGATGTTATACATGATGTAAATAATGGTTTGCATTTTTTGTAATTTATAGTATTACCAAAAATGGAAAAGTAACAACTTTAGTAATTTACTTTCATATAGATTTTACTACTTGTTATTAACAAAACATGAAAAGATCGTAAAATAAAATAAATGTTTTTATCGGTTTATTTGTATTAACAAAGCTTATGGAATCGATCAGTGTATGCAGCATGGCCAGCTCCGACCATCGCGTGACACGAAAACTCAGATTCCAGCTTTTGCAACTCATTGTTTGGACAAAACTCCTTTCTCATCAAACCCTTAAAGTCTTCCCAAGTTATACCAACTGCGGCTTCCCGACCTCTAGTCTGGACCTGGGTGTTCCACCATGTTAGTGCCTTACTGATAAATGAATTGACAGTGTACTTGACCTTCTGGTTAGCTCCACACCCACTCATGTCGTGGACTGATTCCATTTTCTCAATCCAGTGGGTGTAGACTATCGCACCACCCTTTCCATCATAATCCTTTAGGTTAAACGCCATAAAATCCTTGTACGAACAACCATTTTGAACATTGCTCACGTTAGCACTACTAACATCACCATGTATGTTGCTAGCATGATTACCTACTTGAGCAATGATGGTAGGAAGTAGATCTTGCAATTGATGAGCGATGACTGTGGAGAAGCCAGGGACTTCATCAATGCCTCCATTTGACCTGATACCTTGGTCACCTCCTTGACCATCTTAATCCCGTTGGTTCTCCAGTTCTTCCACCTCCTCTACCAGTCCATCCACCCGTCCTTCCACCTTGTGGTGCAGCTGTCTGTCGACCTGTCGTCATTCTTTGCAGCATTCTCTATGAGAGGGAGGATGTAGGTAAGGTTAGGTAGGAGGGAGATTTTGCATATAGACGGTCCTAATATACTATAGTACGCATATATACGGTCCTAAGGTGTCAACGCCGATTTGAGCGAACGGGATAGCTAAATCCATGTGGGTCGTCACGCATCTATAATTACGTTGGCCACCGTACTTATAAATGCATCCTTTCCCCGTTGTACCCAGTATCTTGCTTACGCAACTCAGTGAGTGACTCATCTAGTTCGATAGACGATAGACAATAGACGATAGACGATATATGTATAATAGACGATATAAGATAGTTAATATAAGATAGATGATATATGATAGATGATACGAGATAGATAATATAAGATAGATAATATAAGATAGATAATAGATACGCACAAAAGCAAGTATAAGCAGAACACCACACACATAGATCCTATCATGCAAGCTATATAAAGGTTCTTAGGTTATAGTCTAGGCCAAACCACATAATTCTCTATAACCTTGGCTCTGAATACCAATCTGTCACACCCCGACTACGGCGAAAACACGAGGCGTGACAGAGAATTGATCGTCATAACATAAAGCATTAATATAGAGAAAACTAATATGCATTAAAATAAGTGTTACAACATCCTCTGACAACAAGTATGAGACTTGTGTAAAAATAGGTTGAACCACATCACATAGTTAAAAATTTATTACAATCAACACCTCACATCTGGACCATAGTCTCAATGCAACTCTCAATGATAAGATCCAAAATGGATGCCCTTAGGTCTGCTAAAGTCTCTAATCCTGGCTTCATGGATCATTAACATTACCTGAAAATGATACTCGAAAGGGTCAACATTATGTTGGTGATGCGGTAGTCGTAGGACTTCCACAAGAAGTTTTATAACTCCATAGGCAGTGCACCTAATCGTTGCAGTGTAGTATAGGCAAGACTAGGGGGTTGTTATCGTTCTCTAGGGGAATAGGTTGGGAAGGCTCAAATAGAGCTTAACCGAGATCTACGAGATTGAAAGGAGATTATTTTTGTATTTTTATATTTTATAGAAAGCAGTAAATCAATAGTTTGAGAGGTTGGTTGGTTTAACTAACTAATTATAATCTAAACTAATGGTGATAACTTTATGATAAAATGATGTATTTGATTAATCATGCATTACTCATTAGATTGCTTCTCCTAATCATGTTGCCTTGTCACACCCGTGATGATCTGAGTAAGTATTTCCTAAGTCATGAACGAATTACACGAACCCGCCGTCTATTTAATATTCTGTTAAGGCAACACACAAGTAAGGTAGTATGAAGACTATTACAAGGCCCCTAAGAGTATATTAAATGCAATTGAAATATCATAAGAGGGATCAACCATATTAGGGGTAAGGTAGTATAAAGACTGTTATCGATTGTATCATTTCTACACACTTGCATTTCCCTAGACGTCTATGCTAATTTAATAGTTTATGGGTAGTTTTTTAAATCCTAATGCGCACATTCATCACAAGAAGCAACAGTAAAAGGATCTATGATCCAACTTTCATGCAATCATAAGCAAATACAAAGGAGGGTTTAGCCTAACATGTTATAAAGAAAGCAAGAACATGAATCAATCAAACAACACATAGACATATTGAATGATTAAAGATAGATAATCTTACTTGATTAAAACATGGATCAAGGTCAGTTACAATAGCATTTTGAGGCCCTAATGTTGGCCTAGAAGCTGACAAAATACTTAGGGTTCAGCTCCCAAAAGTTATACAAACTTACACACTTAAAACCCTAAATTCAGCTTAATATATATAGGGAAATCGTTGCGACGGCATCCAGCTATGGTCGCGACGCCGTCATGGGATAGAATCTTCTAGGTCTGATATGAGTCGGTTATGTCCTGACGTCATCGTTAATTTCCTAACGCCGTCACTAGATAGATCATGACGGCGTCGCTTTATGCCCGCGACGCTGTCTCCACGCTCTGTATGCACAATCCTTCAAGAGATTTGGTGTAGGTCCGTAGTCTTATCCGTCTCTTCTCCAAATGAGCCCAAGTCATGTGTATTTCCTCCAAATGCCATCCATGTGCTAAAAACTCAAAAACAAACGATTAAGCATATAATCTGGGCATACTTGCATAATTTAAGGGGTTAAATAACCTTGAAATAGTGTATAAAATGACACCTCATCAAATACCTCTACACTTGGGATTTGCTTGTCCTCAAGCAAATGGGCTTTTCTACCTAGGTAATAGCAATATTGGGTCATTTAACCTACTCTTTAAAAGCATTTTACAACATAACCTTCTAGACCTCATAATTAAAAGCACGAAAAGCATATACTAGCACCTCACATAAGTGTTTGGGATTCTCTCTTTCACTCGGGTGTATAATAAATTATAACAACTATGGGAAATGGAAAATTAACACTCATTACCTGTTATAGCATATAAATTACCATAGGCTTGGTAAATGATCAAACCTCCACTGCTAGGCGCAAGCATTATTCATTACTATCAAAGAGGTCTTTTTAAAGGGTTGTGGGGTGTAGGTGTAAGATAACATTAACAGAAACGAAAATGGATGGGATACGTTTGGGGAGTGACTTTTGGGGTGAATTTGGAGTGAAAGGGTTAGCTAATTATTTATAAGAATACACATTGTTTGGGTTGCTAAGCCAAGAACTCGGACAAGATATACAAACTCTACAAAACTCTACATCAATCTCTTTCTTTTTCTTTTCTTGACTCTAATATAAACATAGCCCGTACATTTTTTTTGCTCTTTTTTTTGTTTATACATTTTTTTCCCTATACTTTTGCCCTGCCATTGCTTAAACATATAATACATCATGGAGGTTTATAGATGCACCCCTATACTTGAACTTTTACATACTCGATAATTACAATCTAACTAATGACCCGAATTGAGGCAGATCAACATAACATGAAGCTTATTGAGCTCTATTGGGGGTAAGAAATTACTTCTTCCCCAATTCTTCATAAGATAAATACTACCATGAATCTCAATCGTGCTAAAATAGTATTTACAAGGATAAGGACTTAGCAACCATGTACTCAATAATTAACTTGGGTTAAAACAATAATGTACTAAAGGTGAGTACATACAAGGTAGGCTAAGGCGATTTGGGTGTAACAATTGGTTAAAGGGTGACAATGCTCTTCATTAATAGTCCGGCTTAACCAGAAAATTATGAGAACTATGAAAAAGGATAGGCTCGAAGGGTTGTACTAGGGGTATCCTACACTAAAAATAAGTGTATGGCAAGGGTGTGGGATAGTTATATGATTGGTGTGACTATAATAACAATTACAGGTTTAAAACATGGGTTAATCCTAGTGCCTCTTATCTAGCAAATCCTAATACTTACTATGCGGTCTCGGGATGCATCACAAAAATAAGTTCTAGAATTTAATACACTATCAGTACACTCATATAATTTAATACCGATACCAATGCTCTAGAAAAGGCGACAAAGACCATACGTACACATCCGTAATGACGGAATAGACACATATGACTGCATTCAAACCTTAACTCGAGAAAGCTAAAGGTACAAATTATCTTGGGTATCAAAAATAGATACCCGAATTCCTATAGATCTAAAGGCGAACCTCACATTTTTGGGGTAGAAATTTGAGGGTTTTTGTGCTAGTCATATACATTCCTATCCATGAGACGCTATTAATACTCAGTTTTCGTTGGTGTGTGTCATACAATTTTTTAAAATTTGGGTCAAAATTAACTTTTATGCTATGTTTCGATATATTACCCATCATTTTAAGGAACAAGCCATTGGCAAATGAAGGAATATTTTCTAAGGCTTATTTCCCCCTACACTTAAGTTGAACATTGTCCCCAATATTCTATAAAAGTATCCGTGTAAACAAATAACGGGAAAAGAAAACAAGTAAAAGAAACGAGTACTCCCTTGGTTTGCTCAAAAATAGAGAAGAAACATGCGATAACTGGTTAAATCATCCTCTAGGAATCGTTTAATGAAGCTTCCTAAGAACTTCCAAGCTTTTTCTCATCAAATATAACCTGTAATCAAAGACAAAGACAACTACACCAAGCATAAAATCGACGAGATAAATATATACAATGAGAGTTTAGGGTTTTGACTCTATGAAAGCAGTAAAGATAGGATGAGAGTAATGATGTAATCATAGGTTTATGCAGATTTATAAAAGAATTACAAATTTCAAATGTTGTTCACACTATTTTTTGAAAATACTTGAAAAATTTTAAATTTTTCTATAGCTGGGCTGACGATGGTGTCAGGATAAATCCTGACGCCATCTCCGGCTTCTTAGAGAATTTTTATTTTCGTTTTCTTTGAAAAAAATTCCTGCACGCGATTATATAAGTTATTTCCTGTGTGAATTACTGCCTGAAACCTGATATTAGTCAATACAATCATATGACTCGAAACTGACGCGAATTAATCTAAACAATTTATTTATTATGTTTGAATTGGTTCTTAAAAACCAGATATTTCCCCTTTACTTATTTTATTGCAAAATACCTTTGATTGCAATTAAGACGAGGCTAAAGACAAAGCAAAGCATGATTACAAAATGATGAATTCAAACATAAAAGAATAAATGAAAAGAATTAAAACACAAAACACTCCTAATATGTGTGAAAAATAAATATTAGGTTGCCTCTCAAGAAGCGCTTTTCTTTATTTATGAGTCTTGTAGCTAGACTTGAAGTCACATGCTATTACGTGACTTCTTCTTTGTTTCTCTTGGCCTTCATTGCTATCAAGCTCAGAATGGCTCTGCACAAATTTTCATCACGTTGTATTCGGGTCCTAAATCTAAGTTATTAGAGTAGTGGGTTTTTTTGTTGTTGTCATCGTCACTTTCTATGACAAAAGGAGGTATGCGATCAGTTTTTGTGTCTGTAAAATATGTATGTTTGAACATTTCCATCTTGTAGGGGCATTTTGAACATAATCTTCTCCTTATCTTTTTCAAACGTGATTGTTCCTTCCTCCCTGTCGTAAACGAGCCCGGTTGCTTCTACGAACGGTTTTCCGAATACAACCGACCCTAGGTCATGATCAATGACAGTAGTGGTATCCTCAAGCACCATGAAGTCACATTCGTAAGTGAAGTTCCCAATAAAAACTTTTAACCCCTTAACTCTCCCCACAATATTGCAAATTTTCCTAGGGTTTGATGGTTTTTTTCTTGTCTCTAACCTTTTGCTCATGATCCAATTATAATGAAGCCTAGAAATTACAATGATCGGTGATTCCATATCTAATTAGGCTTGCTTTTTGTCGAAGTGGCCAATCATGCAAGAAAATTTAACGTTATTCAAGTTCCCAGTTCTAATCTGTAGTATATTGGATATCATAACACAATGAATGATTTAGGGGTTGGCCAATTTATCTTAGAGAGAGAAAGTAAGTTCTAGTGAGAGAAAATACACCTTATGTGTGTTTATCATATAATGAACCACCAACCCCGGCCCAACACCATAAGTCACACGACAATTAAACGATTAATATTAAGGCTACGAGCTAACTTATGCTAGACAATACAGGGGTGACCGAGTCTTTTACATGGATTTTCATAATCCTAAAAATCTCCCCCTAAGGGAGGTCACCTCAGAAAATACAAATTGAATCCTAGCAATCTGTGAGTTGATCTTTGACTCTGGCTCATAGTCTTTTGATTCTTCATGATCAGTTTTTGTACTGCAAGTAGTAATCTTTGAGCTTTGTTCCTTAGACTTGTGTAATCTTTGAGCTTTCTGTGAGATCATCATCTATAGTGAATCTGTTAATTATCCTTGTTGTGAAGTATTGCCTTCTAGTGATGTTGTGACCTTTGGACCCGCATACTTACACTTTTCTGGATCATAATAGCAGGCATCAGAGTTTTGGAAGCTGTGAAATAGGTCATACACTTATCATGATGTCTTTAATAGTATGGATGTAGTGTGAGCATGGGGCAGTGAACTGACACGTCTCTGCTGGAATCTGGTATAGCCACGTCCATCTTTATATAAATCTAAAATAAATCAGTTAGCAATAAAGTTGGGGGACGAATATGGCTTTTTCATTCACCCGGTATGGTTGAATTAACCTTCGGATCCGTGAGGACTGACCTGTGATCAGGTAGAATCCCCTTTAAAGGAAATTCTCCTTGACAGGAATTTCTAGCTCGTAGTAATGAGACTTCTTAACAAGTAATTGTCAGAGTCATCATACTAAGCATGTTCTCATATCAGAGCATCTCAAAGTAGACAAAACATGGAGTGAGTGAACCAATGAATTACGAACCCACTGATTAAAGAGAAATTGATTTGAAAATCAGTCGCGTGTCACTTAGAAAAGAGTTTTTCTGACACATCGATGATTTTATAACATAAAATCAAATTTCATTAGAAACACGTTTGTTTTTTAGAGATATACACAGTCAATGTGCTTGAAAATCAGTTGTTGAGCACATTGAACGGCTTTCCAAAAACTACTCGCTAATTCACTGCCTGGAACAAGTTTGACTCATAGAGAGTCGCACCATCGTTGCTTTCCATTTGTCACAAGTTTAATCCATAATGGATCTCACATGTCGCCTACCAAGAGCTTGTTTGATGTTAGCTCTAAAAGAATTTCCATCTTCATTGTGAGTACTTACGTATCACTCGAATGTTCTGGCAATACCACGAGGATAATGCGTAGGACTCTTTAGATATTACTTGTTATTCACAGTGTGTGAATAACAAATGTAAGTTGAATTAGTGTCCTAGTGAGATATGTGGATGATCTTATGGCTCTAGACTCAATAGTGCATTTTTGGTTTTAAGTAGTCGGAGGCTGGAGCAGACTGCCACCTTTTCAATATCGTCTAACTCAGAGTGAGAGAGACGATAGAAATGTATTGATCTCCGTAAGAAATGAAACAAGAATCCTTTGAGGGATCTTGAGTGGCTAGGGAGGGTTGTGCAGCGTATCACTGGGTCCATGATACTTGTCTTCAATGTCAGCAATCAACCATGTGATTCTGACAACATATGTATTGACCCGGTTTCTGCCTAATGTTTAAGGAGGGCTGCTTTCTTTTCACCCTTTATCTTAACATTTCTTTTTCATTCTTCAACCCCTTCAGTGCATACCGAGACTTCATTACTAGTACCTTGTTGGGTATGTTCCAGTACTAGCTCCATCTCAGTCCGCACTATTCCCTTATTCTCACATTACTCCATCTGTAATCATACCTAAGGACATCTACACTAACTAGTGGATTGTCCCTGGGTAGATCCCTCCGGCTCTGGCGGGATCATGGGAACGAGTACCTAACCTTATCATCCTTATAACTCCGATAAAGTAATTACAGGGTCGGTCTTTGGTATTTCCACAATTGCCATCATACACCATTCGCTCCCCCTCAATATGTGCATCGATATTCGAAAGAGTTTAGCACATATGGGAGAGCCTACACTTGAGTCCAAAAGATCACATTTTTATCAGATTTTCATATTAAAATCACATTCTCTCCCCCGATCAAAAATTGCAAACCCGTTGAGATTTTAGATCTCAATTGATTTAAGTTAGGAAAATTTAGGAGAAAATGTGTCTGATTTATACTAGTCGATAATGGAACATATTCATGCTCCCCCTCAATTAGTGAGGGACATATTTCGTGTCAGTTATTATGAGTTTGTTCTAATGGTTTCAAAATTTGACACAAACTCAGAAAACCAAATAAACTGATACAAAACACGTCTTAATCACTACTTTATAATGTACATATTACAACAACATATAGAAATATACCCAACAAAAGATGGATCTTGATTGCAGAGATGATGTGATCATTTTTAACTCCCCCTTAACATGTAACCCCATTAGATACAAATCTTTTCTCAATTAATTGTTCAATGTATTAAGATGCCCGATAAAAAAAAATTATAATATCATAATTTGAAACAGACTTCTCCCTTAAACAATGACACTCTTTACCCTTGCACCCAGATTATAAGTTAGAGAGATAGAAACAGACACCCCCCTTTCCTATACAACACCCTAAACCCCTCAATGACATGATTCACCACCCCACATACCACACCCTTTCAAACCACCATTTATAAAAACCCCCCCCCACACACTCAACATTGGAGTCTGTGTGGGGTTTGGTGTTGTGGGGGGGAAGAATAACCTTGCTCGGAAAAGTTATATGGGTAGATCAGAAGACTTCTACGCGCACCGCGCCTCGCACGGAAAAATCACCCCTGACTGATGCCCCCGCTAACATTAGATCGACGGTTGCTCATGGATATAAGAGTAAATCCATGCCCGAGAGAACTTAAAATCACCCGTTATTTGGAACCAACCATTCTTTTGTTGACAGTGCTTTCCTCAATTGAAAAAACGTCTTGCAGCTCTGAATATCGAAATAACTGCAGCCATAAGACATGTTTTGAAAATTCAAAACGGGAGTTTTCGGAGGAGACATATCTTCATTACCAGACGACGCGGGAGTAGAAATTCAAACCGCTCTCTTGGTAATGCTTTTGTGAATATGTCCGCGAGCTGATAATTCATCGTCACTAAGTACAATTCAACCACGCCTTTCTTAACCTGCTCTCTTATGAAATGGTATTGTATGTCAATGTGCTTAGACCGGGAGTGCTGGACATTATTGCAGTAGAGAGCAATGGCACTACGATTGTCACAATACAAGGTAATTTTATTAAAGGTAAAGTCATAGTCTGTGAGCTGTGATCTCATCCAAAGTATCTGAGCACAACATCCAGACATGGCAATGTATTATGCCTCTGTAGTTGAGATTGTGGTGCTCTTCTGTTTCTTTGATGACCAGCTGACTAATTTATCTCCAAGGAATTGAGCACTTCCTGGCGTACTTCTTCGTGTGTCCTGACAACCTGCAAGGTCCGTATCTGCATAGGCCGTTAGTGCCATAGCGGTGTCTTTCGGATACCAAAGCCCCAGTTAATGGTTCCTCTAAGATACCAAAAGACCCGTTTAAGTGCTTTAAGGTGCTTTTTGATAGGCGAAGCCTGATACCTAGCACACATATATACAGCAAATACAAGGTCGGGTCTGCTGGCAGTAAGATACATTAGGGAGCCGACCATACTACGAAATCAAGTTTGGCCAACTGGAATCCCTAAGGGGTCCTCATCCAGTTTGAGTCGATCCACCATGGGTGTATCAACAGGGTCACACGAATCCATCCCAAATTTCATTAATATTTCAAGAGCAATTTTTGATTGATTAATAAAAATGCCTCCGGGATTTTAAGAAAATTGTAAGCCTAAGAAAAAAGACATTTGCCCGATCATTGACATTTGAAATTTAGAACTCATCTCATAGGAAAATATTTCACATGCTTTAGGGTCGGTCAAGGCAAAAATGATATCATCTACATATATTTGAACAAGAAGAATATGTTTGCCTGTTTTCTGAGTGAATAGTGTCGGATCAACTGCACCCTTAAAAAATTTGTTGTCCAGAAGAAATCGTGACAGGGTATCATACCATGCCCGAGAGGCTTACTTTAAACCGTACAAAGCCTTCTTTAGACGATAAACATGTGTCGGATGATCTGGATCAACGAAACCCTCTAGTTCACTAACATAGACTTCTTCCTTCAATTTGCCATTAAGGAATGCTTTCTTGACATCCATTTGATAGATGGTCATGTTTTTACAGGCTGCATTGGCGATGAAGATGCGAATAGCCTTGATACGTGCAACAGGTGCAAATGATTCCTCGAAATCAATATCCTCCTTTTGTCGATATCCCTTGGCTACCAACCTAGCCTTGTTCTTTAGAACATCACCGTACTCATCAAGTTTAACTTTGTAAATCCACTTGAGAGCAATGATCATGACACAGTCTGGTTGAGGTACTAATTCCCATACTTGAAGTTGATCAAATTCGTGAATCTCATCTTGCATAGCTTGAAACCATAAATCTTTAGTAATTACAGATTTAAAGTTCTTTGGTTCGACTTTTGATAGTACATAGTTATACAAGCACCATAAGGCATCAGTTGCTAGTTGTTTTCTGGTGGATACTGGCCGAGAGGGATTGCCAATAATATTATTCAGTGGGTGATCCTTGCTCCATTTCCCGAGATGATGAAGTGTTTGAGAGACATAAGGAGATTCTGCTAAACTAAGATCCCCAAATGATGATGCTTCATAACTAGGTTCCGGAGCAAATATGTTTATGAAGGGATTATTGACAACAGGAGCAAAAGGACTATCTTCCATGAGAGTAGATTTAGCTGCAACGCCTTGATGTAAACTTGGAGATTGTAATGCCGAGGATGATGGTGAATGACTTGGAGAAGGTGCATCTTGATCAATGGTTGTAGATGAAGGTGTACTAGCTGAATTGACTAGAACTTGAACTGCTGGAGCAGGAGAAACTGGTCTTTCAACACGAGGAGGTTCCATGTATTCATCGAACATTTGTTGGAATAAAATCTCCAGTTCTTTATTTGTAGGGGGTACATAAGGTACTGTAGGAACCGAATTTGATACGAGCCCTGAACTTATTTTTCTAGCCATCATAAAAGTAGGAGCGGGTCTTGTACTGAGTTGCATAGGAGCCATTTGCTCAGTCAGCTCATCGAATAGCACGTGAATAGTTTCCATAATACGTCGGGTTCTTTTGTTGTAGATTCTATACCCTTTCCTGCTAGGTGCATAACCAACGAATATTCCAATATCAGCAGTTGGTTGTAATTTTCCAAGATCTTCACTGTCATTTGTAGGGTAACAAAGAGCACCAAAGACTCTGAAAAAGGTAAGATCATGCTTCTTATCATGCACCAGCTCATATGGGGTTTTGCAGTGACGAGTGTGAATAAGGGATCGGTTTTGGGTGTAACACGCAGTAGCCATAGCTTCTGCCCATAGAAACATCAGGGCCTTGGAAAATATCAGCATTGTCCTAGCAGCCTCAACAAGAGTACAGTCCCATCTTTCGACAACACCGTTCTGCTGTGGAGTCCTCGAAACTGTCATTTGGTGAAAAATGTCAACACGTTCATAATAATTAGTCAAATCTTTATTGACAAATTCTGTGCCATTATCGGTATAAATATTTCTAACAATTTTGTTGAGACCGACTTGTATTTGCTTCAGAAATTTGATGACAACCTATGGGGTCTCATCTTTCGATCTAAAAAACTTAACCCAAGTAAACCTCGAATAATCATCAACAATGACTAAGATGTATTTCTTCCCATTAATTGTTTGAACTCACATCGGTCCACATAAATCCATATGAAGGGTATTAAGAACTTCCAAGTTGGTGTTTTCAGTTTTGGGTTTGTAGGAATGCTTTTTGCTCTTTCCTAGTTGACATGCGGAGCAGAGATGATCTTTCTCAAACTTCAATTTAGGTAAGCCTCGTACTAAATCCTTTCTTGCAAGGTCATTGATGGTACCAAAGTTTAAGTGGTTTAAACGCTGATGCCACAACCATGATTTGTTCTTGAAGGCTTTGGACAACAAGCAAATTGGAGAGGACTTCATCATGTCTTCAATCGAGATAGTGTACAAATTAGAACCACGAGAACCTTTAATTAATTCAGGCCTCCTATGTTACACGGTATTTTGAAGTTACCTTCGATGTCCTCTTTCCTTGTTATTTTTTTTCTAAGGATTGCTTCATAAATAGGCCCCCTAGGTGATAAATTATATGTCTTCCCTTTTATTTTTCTGACTAGTGCTCCTGATAAGGATCCATTAAAGCTATGATTATCCATAAGTCCCTCTATTATTTTCTCATTGATCCTATGCTCCAGGTAATATTCAACGGGTTAAGATCTAGGTGTCCCGGTTGTTTCTTCTTTTCCAGCTTTTCTGTTTGGCTCGTTCTCAGCTTCATCCTCCTTCTCGGCTTCCTTGAATGGCATTTCTATTTCTATCTTGGCAGGTTTTTCAATGTTGTTTTCGGTCGTTACGTCAGTCTTTTTACTCCTTTCTTCCTCCCATCTGGTAAGATAAATGGAATTTACGTTTTTGGTGACGGGGATTTAGCCTCTTCCTTTATTAACCCTTTTTCAGGAGCTCTGCTAGTTGTGAGTTCCTTAAGAAGCCTGAACATTTTAGTCATTTTATCCTTGATCTCCCCATGTTGCTTAAAATGGCATTTTTAAATCTCTCTATTCATTCAATGTGTGCTGCCATGTAGTCTCGTATTTGAGCCTCGAAAGTGGTTCCTAATACTTGTGGCTGAGGGTTTGGGCCGGTACGCTCACGAAAAGTGAAAGGGTTCTGCCTTGGTGGTTTATTTTGGTTTTGTGGATGAGGGTTTTAATAGACTGCTTTGACATAAGCTTGAGGGAGGTATGTTGAGCTCGGTCTGGGCGTCGGTCGTGATCCTTTAGTAAGAAGTTAATCTGGTCTTTGAGCTCAAAAAGTCTTTGGTCAGGTGTTTTTAAGGTGCTTTGAGGTGTCAAAATAGCTATGACCGATTTAACGAATTCTTTTGTGTCATTCCAGCCCTCATGGTCGTAGAGGGCGAGGTTCTCAATGATTTCCTAAGATTCGTCGGTATTCTTATTGCGGAGTTTACCATCGGAGACACGGTTAATCTCACACTTAAGATGAAAGGAGACATGATCATAAAAAATTATATCTGAAGCCAATGGCTGATGCCATGATGAGGGACTTTTTGTAGTAAATCTTTGAAACGAGTCTATGCTTCTGAGAGAGATTCTCCATGATGTTGTTGGAATATTAGGATATCTTCCCGGTGGAAAGAATTAAGCAAGGAAACAAGTAGTAAGATCCTCCAATGTGGTGATGGATCTTGCTGGAAGTCGTTCAAGCCAGTTGCTAGCTTGATCGCGAAGGGAAAATTGAAATAAATGCAGGCGCGTTCTTTCCCTGTTTTCACCGTCAAGGTCAAGTGAGTCCATAAGTTTTAAGAAATCCTTGAGGTGTTAGTTTGGATCCTCGGACCGAAGTCCGTAGAATGAGCATCCGTTTTGCACCTACCGGATGGTGTCGGATCAAAGAGGTACCTTGTTGTTCCCTACAGGGAGCTCAATGGTATTCCTGTAGCCTTCGTGGCTAGGTTTGGAGTAATCTTCAAGAGTACGGATAGGATTCTCGCCTCCCATGGAGGTTGACAAGAATGGATTACAAAACAATTAACACAAAGAAAAGATAGACTACGAGAAAGCTGATATACGGAATTAAAGTCTCACTTGAAAGGATTCAAGCGAGTAGAACAAAGTTAAACTATGATCAAAACCTAACTATTCCCCACGCAGCGGTGCCAAAAACTTGATTTGGTCATCGTAAGACTTCTACACGAAGTTTTATAACTCCCTAGGCAAAGTACCTAACCGTTGTAGTAGTAGTATAGGGAAGACTCGGGGGTTGTTATCGTTCTCAAGGGGAATAGGTTAAAAAGGCTTGATCACGGTCCAATAGAATTCTAGGGGTTGAGAGAAGATTATTTTTGTATTTTTATATTTTATAAAAAGCAGGTAAATCTATGGTTTGAGAGGTTGGTTTGTTTAACTAATATCTAATCTACTGGTGATAACTTTATGATAATTAAATGTATTTACTTAATCATGCATTACTTATCAGATTGCTTCTCCTAATCATGTTGCCTTGTCACACTTGTGATGATTTGTGTAAGTATTTCCTAGGTCATAAACGGATTACACGAACCCGTCATCTATTTAATATTCCGTTAAGGCAACGCACAAGTAAGGTAGTATGAAGACTATTACAAGGCCCCTAAGAGTATATTAAATGCGTGTGAAATACCTTAAGAGGGATCAACCATATAAGGGGGTAAGGTAGTATGAAGACTGTTACCCGATGGTATCCTTTCTACGCACTCGCGTTTCCCTAGACGTGTCTACAGCGATACAGACAAAAGCTGGTTTTCTAAAGCCTAACGCGCACATTCATCAACAAGAAGCAACAGTAATAGGATCTACAATCCGACTTTCATGCAATCATAAGCAAATACAAAGGAGGGTTTAGCCTAGCATGTTAAGGATAAAGCAAGAACATAGATTAATCACACAACACATAGACATATTGAATGATTAATGAATAACACTCTTACTTGATTAAAACATGGATAGAAGGTAGTTACAATAGGGTTTGAGGCCCTAAAAACGACCTTTAAAGCTGCTACAAAGACTAGGGTTCGTCTCCCTAAAGTTATACAAAGTTACACACTTAAAACCCTAAAATCGGTTTTGTATATATAGAGATATCGCTGCGACGACGTCGTGTTGTAGTCCTGACGCCGTCGCTACATGGATGATTCTAGATCCACTTTAAGTCGGCCACGTCCTAACGCCGTCACTAGATCTCTGACGCCGTCACTTGATAGATCACGACGGTGTCACTTTATGACTGCGACGCCGTCTCCATGCTCTGTAAACAATAATTCTTCATGGATTTGGTGTAGGTCTGTAATCTTGTCCGTTTCTTCTCCAAATGAGCCCAAGTCACGTGTATTTCCTTCAAATGCCATCCAAGTGCTAAATACCTAAAAACAAATGATTAAGCACATAATCTGGGCATATTTGCATGATTTAGGGGGTTAAATGACCCTGAAATAGTGTATAAAATAACACCTTATCATCTCTACATTATATGACTTATCATACTTCAACCCTTTATTAGTAATTCACATAAGCACTAACTCTCAATACATAATAATTTTTCATTAAGCAACTTTTTCATAATTCAAACATTCACTCCTTCACTTACTCCAACTTATATATTTTCATCACGACTCATCTAAAATGCAATCCTATGCATTTTACTTAGCCCAAAAACTTCATAAGCTCATACACATCATGTGCTACTTAGACATATAAATAACTATCATAGACTTTACATCATATAAACATATACTTCCTCATTTAACACTTCTCCAATAAGTGTTTTACATTCTTAGCCGCATTTATGATCATTTAGTCTATGGCAAGATAACATATATCACATTTCATAATCATTGTATATCTAAGCATCATTATAATCAAAACCACAAGTACTAACTATCTTATAACTAAGGCAGTCGCATTCTTCGCTACTTACACTTATGGCATACGCATCTATGAGTGGTCGAAGTTTAGGCAACCTATCATGGAAACCTAATTCACTTAGACCGAAGCTCTGATACCAAGTTGAAACGCCCCTTTTTCGACGCTAACTTCGACTAAAAATTAAAAGCTTTTTGCTCAAATGTATGACCTTATGTCCTTGATGTGTCGTTGTGTGGTTGTAAATTATGATTCAAGTTTTAAATTTATATTTTGCCGACTTAACCAAAAACAACACTTTAACGCGCAGTGTACCCGGTCGGTGGAAGTTTCATGGTAAGTAGGGTGTCGATCACTAAGAACGAGAAACACTTTCAATTTATTAATACTTTGGTTTTTCAAATCTAAGTTAGTCTAATCTATGCTAAACCTATGTTAATCTTAAATCTAATGGATAAGGGAGGTTTTCAGCCTGAGAGACTGGCACGGGTTTAGTGGTGACTAAAATCAATTCAAGACACTAAAATACACGCAAGCAAATTAACAGAAGATAAAAGAGCGGTCTAGCCAAATATAAGAAAATTGTATTAACCATTATTAATCCAATCAGAACGTTGGTTTGTTTATTTAGTGCAATGATTACTTATCTCGAGGCGGCATATCATTCTTAAGACTTAGGCGTTACTTCTTCCTAAGACCTAGACACGTAGAATTCTGTCACAATTAAACGCATCCGCATAAAGCATCCTTATTTGCTGATTATAATCTATCTTAGGGATTAAAGCAATGGTGATCTTGTTAAACCCTAGCTCATGGAGACTTTACCCACTTACTGCTTAATGGCAATTCATACACTAGTAGTCCACTAACCAAGTCTTTACCAATTAACCTAGAACGTACCCGTTGATACCAAGGTCACCTTATGGTTCATATAGGGAAACAAAGGCAAAGAACTACCTTGCTACATCTATTCATGATAGGGGGAAAATCATAGCGTTGCTGATATTCCATTATATGTATGATCAAGGGATATATAAGAATGTCAGTTCAAAGCTATGTTTGGTGGAAATGTGCCCGAATCCAACCAAAAAGATTTAGAAAGAGTCCATGCATAAAGCAAGAATTCTCAGAGTTCATAAGAAATAGTGAATCAGAGTGATGCACAAAGGGTATAACAGTATGCAGAAGATTCTCAGTCATCTTAACCACCTCAAGCCAAGCCTGATGAATAAAGACATCAAAACTTAAGTTTTCTCAGAGGTATAAGCCTTCATCGTGGTCCAAAGGTGGCTTTGACCTTAAAAACAAAGGTAAACCTTGAACTTCTTTCTTTTTATGATTTTTACTACAATTAGAAGTACTCTTAAGATAGATATCAAAAGGATATTCTACTCATCCTCAAGTCAATCTCAAGCCATTGCAGAATTTGTTATACAACCAGTATAACTACAAAAAGACGTCATATACAAAAGCCCAATCTTCTCCTCATCTACTACTTACTCTGTCTCCAAATCAATTCTAGAAGCCTAATCTATAGTTTCTTGTAATTTGCTTTTAAGAATATTCTTCACTCTCCTTGTAGCGAAAGTGAACCAAACAACAAAGCTTATGAAGATTTTTTTTTTTTTTTTGAGCAGATAGACAAATTTGACTTAGAAATATGGGGGGGTGAAAATTTTATTCAAATGGAAACTGGCTATGGTTTGTCTGTCAGTCAGGGTGAATAAGTTCAAGAAAAAGGCTGGAAGGAAGATTGAGTTTGATAAGAAAGAAGCTGCTAGGTTCAACAACAAAGCAGTTAGATACTATAAGTGCTTGCAAAAAGGGCACTTTGCAAGAGAATGCAGAGCAAAAGGGGGAAATGAAAAGAGATATTCATCATTCAAGATTTAGGAACTTGGGAAAAAGGAGGCTGATACTAAAGCCTTAATAACAGTTGACACATTGGAGAATTAGAAAGAACATAAATCTGGGGATGATGAGGGTTTTGCTCCCAAAGAGTATGGAATGGTTGCTGGTTGTGGTGCTGCTTGTTAAGAAGGTACTGCTGAAGTATACAGCTTGATCACTGGGAATGGTACTGATACTGCTGCTGGAGAATTTGCTCTCATGGGCATGACCTCTAAGGTACAAAACTGTCCTTTTGGTTGTGAACATAAATTTAATAATATTCAAAAATAGTATAATGATCTAAATGAACAATATAATGAGTACTATATACATGTTCAGGCTTATAAAAACTCTCTTAAAACATTAGAAAAACAAAAGAGAGTCTATCATCAAAATCAGTTAGGATATGAAGAAAAGATTAGAGTATTGTCTATTGAATTAGAAAATACAACTAATCTACTGAAACATTCTGAAAGAATAAATGTTGAAGCAGAGATAGCAAAGAAAGATTTACAGACTAAACTGGATAATCATTTAGCAAAGACTGAAAAGTAGACATCTTCTTCTAAAAACCTGTTCAGATTAATTGATAGTTCCATGTCTGTAAGAACAAAAGTGGGTTTAGGATTTGATAAATATATAGGGGAAAGTGAGATAGGATAGGATGACTCTGAATTTAGTATCTTTACCCCTGAGTCTGAAGAAGTGGAAGGTAGACCTCTATTTCATAAGTTTACCAAAGCTGATGGAATGAAAGCAGTTCCTCCACCTCTTTTGGGGAACTACATTCCTTATCAGACAACACTGACCTTGATGAAACACAAATGACATATGGTAAAAAGTCTACTTGCTCTATTGACTCTATTTCTGTGTCTAATGACTTTGTCTCTTGTGATAACAGTGACAAGTCTTCAGAGATCAAGTCCAATGACTATGCCTTCTGTGTGTCAAGTGTCAAGTCTTCAGAACCCATGACTGCAAACTTTTCTTCAAATGCATCTACTTCCAGTGTATCCACACATGCAAGTGAAGCTAATTTAGAGTCTAGTGAAGGGACAACTATCCAAGAACCCATTATTGTTCAGGAGTTACCTAGTTTTTCTTGTACTGATAAGGATGTAAAAAATTCTAGGACCCCTTGTGATAAGAATAGTTATTTTAATAAAAAGGCAAGTCATTTTAGGAAAAATAGTTCTTCTGCTTCAAAGTCTTGTTTTGTATGTGGTAGTTATCTTCATCTCATTAAGGATTGTAATTATTATGAGACACAATATGCTAATGATTTTAATGGTGTGGGATATCCTCAAAGGGAACCAATTTGGGACAATGCTACTAGGGTCACTCAGTCAAATCAATTTGTCCCACAAGCAGTACTTCTCAGGTTTGGCAAGGTTTCTATTCCTGCTGCTAGACCAAACCAGGTTCCTGCTGGTAGGCTAAAACCAGTTTCTACTGGTAAGCAAAATAGGCCTCCTCCAATTCATGATGGTAGAAGAAATTCTTCTTTAGTTACTTCTGGTTGGTGGCAAAGTACTGCTAGACCTATGAACCATTTGCCTACACCTACGAGTTCTTATTTTCAGACCTCCACACCATTTGGACCTCATGTTTATTACAATCGAATGCATTATGATGGGGATGGATGGGCAACTGCTGTTAAGCCCTTAGCAGGTTGTTCATGGAAGTCACATAGAAATAAAGTGTACAGGGTACCCAAGAACAATGGTGGATCTCACATATCTACATGGCCTAAATTTTCAGATCCACAAGGCAGACCCAAGTCAGGAATGGCTTGGGTCCCCCTTAGAAACTAATTGTTCTTTTGTAAAATTTTGTACAGGTCAATCTCCATACAGATGCTGGATATGAAGGGATGGTAGATAGTGGTTGTTCTCGCTGTATGACTGGCAACAAGGAAAGATTGGATGACTTTCAACCTTTTAAAGGTGGCAAAGTGACTTTTCGAGGTGGTGAAGGGCGAATAACTGGAAAAGGGACAATCAGGACTCCTAAGTTGGATTTTGAAAATGTATACTATGTGAAGGAACTTCAACAATTCAACTTGTTCTCAGTCTCTCAGATTTGTGACAAGAAGAATAGAGTTCTCTTCACAGACACTGATTGTCTTGTCCTCTCCAACGATTTCAAACTCCCAGATGAAAGCATGGTGTTACTCAGAGTTCCAAGGAAGCACAATCTGTATACTTTTAACTTGAATAATCTTGCTCCCAAAGAAAATTTGGCTTGTTTGGTGGCCAAAGCTTCTTCTGATGAAGCTGTAAAGTGGCATAGAAGGATGGGTCATGTGAACTATAAAAATATGAATAAGTTGGTAAAAGATAACCTTGTCAGAGGTCTTCCCCCAAAGCTTTTCAAAAATGACCATACTTGTGTTGCATGTTGCAAAGGCAAGCAACACAAAGCCACCTATAAGGCCATTACTGCTGTAAGCTCCATTTCTGAGCCTTTGCAATTGCTTCATATGGACCTCTTTGGTCCTACATCCATTCGAAGCATAGACCACAAATATTACTGCCTTGTGATCACTGATGACTATAGCAGGTTTTGTTGGGTTTTCTTTCTAGAGACTAAGGATGAGACATATCCAATCCTTAAGGACTTTATTTCCCTTGTAGAAAACCAGCTGAATAAAAAGGTAAAAGCTATTAGATGTGATAATGGTACAGAGTTTAAGAATGCAAAATTGATTGAACTCTGTGGGGAAAAAGGGATAAAGAGGGATTACAGTAATGCTAGAACCCCTCAGCAAAATGGAGTTGCTGAGAGGAAAAATAGAACCCTCATAGAGGCAGCTAGAACTATGTTAGCTGACTCTAAGTTACCTACTATGTTTTGGACTGAAGCAGTAAGTACTGCTTGTTATGTCCTAAATAGAGTCTTGATAACAAACCCTCACAATAAGACACCTTATGCTTTGTTGACTGGGAAGACTCCTTCCATCAGTCATTTTAAACCCTTTGGGTGTCATGTGACCATTTTGAATACCAGTGATCATTTGGGTAAATTTGATGGGAAGGCTGATGAAGGGTATCTTGTTGGATACTCTGCCAGTAATAGAGCTTACAGGGTATATAACATGGCTAACAAGAGGGTTGAAGAAACAATGAATCTGAGGTTTCTGGAGGAAAAGGCTAATATCCAGGGAATTGGTCATGAGTGGTCTTTTGATCTTGACTATTTAACTGATTCCTTAGGCTATAATCGTGATAAAGCTAATCAGTCTGCAGGTACACAAGATGTTTCTTCTAACCCTGCAGGTTTCCAGGATGATGATTCAGATTCTGACAGTGATGAGCAAGTTATTCTAGTCCCCTCTTATCCTTCCAACAACATTCCAGGAGCTGAGCCTAAAGATACATCTGATGCTCACAGTAATGGTGTACTAGTTGATACTGCTGAAGACATTTTTCAACAGGAGCTTGCAAGGCTGAAAGATCAGGAACAAAGAGCCACCTCTGATGCTGAGAGACTTGGATTGGGGTTTGCAAAAGATGCTGAGGAACTTCAGAAGAGAGCAAGTGCAAAAACAGTTCCTCCTGGTAGCATACCAGTTCCTACTGGTAGCATCCCAGTTCCTTCTGGTGATACAATGGTTTCTCCTAGTGATGTTTCAGTTCCTACTGGTGGTGTTCCAGTTCCTTCTGGTAGTCCAACTGACTCATTCTTTGATGCTGAGCCTACAACTCGATTCTCCAGTCCATCAGACCTTGGAAATAATGTACCCTCACCTGGTATTTTCTCTTCTACATCCTATGATGATGAGTTTGGTGCTGATCTAAACAATTTAGCATCAACTGTGGAAGTCAGTCCTGTGGCAACTAAGCGGATCAATACAGTACATCCTCAATCTCTAATTATTGGGGAACCAAATTCATCTGTTCAAACAAGAAGTCAGGTTCACAAGAAAACTACTGGTGAAACTGCTTTCCTCAGTTATATTCAGGATCAACAAAGAAACAATCACACAGACTTTCAGCATTGTCTGTTTGCTTGTTTTCTTTCTCAAGTTGAACCAAGAAGTGTAGCTCAGGCTCTTGAAGATCCAAGCTGGGTTGATGCTATGCAGGCAGAAATGCAACAGTTCAAGTTTCAAAATGTATGGATTCTTGTTGATTTGCCTGAAGGTAAATATGCTATTGGGACTAAGTGGATACTCAAAAACAAGAGAGATGCCAGGGGGATTGTTGTCAGAAACAAGGCTAGACTTGTAGCTCAAGGACACAGACAGGAGGAGGGCATTGATTATGATGAAGTCTTTGCTCCAGTTGCAAGAATAGAGGCAATCAGATTGTTTTTAGCATTTGCCTCTTACATGGGATTTATGGTTTATCAGATGGATGTTAAGAGTGCGTTTCTTTATGGAAGCATTGATGAGGAGGTATATGTCACTCAACCTAAGGGATTTGTGGATCCTCAATATCCTAAGAAGCAAGAAGTACTAACAGGTGTCTATGCTATTTATGAGACTTCATCATGCTCCATGAGCTTGGTATGCAAACCCTTTTACCTTTTTGCTGAAAACATGGTTACAGAAGAGGCACCTTTGACAAGACTCTCTTCTTAGAAAGCACAAAGAGATATCATTTCTATGGTATAAGTTTATGTGGATGACTCATTTTGGATCTACAAAGATGGCCTGGTGTGATGATTTTGTGGCCTTGATGAAGGGATTAATTTGAAATGTGTGCTATGGGAGAACTTATTTTTTTCCTAGGATTACAAGTTGCAGCAAAGGACCCCCCCGACCTCCCCCCCCCCCACCACACCCCCCCCCCCCCCCCCCCCCCCCCCACCCCCACCCCACCCACCCCCCCCCCCCCCCCCCCCCCCCCCCCCATGATGGTATCTTTATCGGCCAAGGACAAGTTGTGCAAGAGATCCTGAAAGAGTTTATTTGGGGCAGTGTCAGGACTGCAATCTACTACCCTATGAAGCTCCAAAGCCTAAGTCCAAGTAATGAACTGATATCTATAAATGTCACTTGTACAGATCTATGATAGGTTCACTAATGTATTGCAGCTTCAAGGCATGATATATGTTTGCAGTCAGTGGTTGTTCAAGGAATCAAGTCACTTCCTACTTACTTCCATTTTGGAAGCAGTGAATAGAAGCTTTTTCAAGTATCTTAAAGGCATACCTAAGTTGGGGTTATGAGTACCCTAAGAGAGTTACCTTTTGTGCTTGAAGACTTATAGTGACAGTGATTATGAGAGGCATACAAGGATAGGTAATCTCACAATGGTGGATGATAGTTTCTGGGTAGGAGGTTGATCTCATGCAATGCAGAAGCTAAACAATTGGGGCTACTTTCCATGAGCTATGTATATTGCTGCTGCTACTGCTTGGTCAGGTACTTGGATACCAAAATCAGTTGTTAGATATGGGTATTAACTTTATGAATACAAAATCTTTATTGATAACAAGACCATTTGCCATAGTTCAAAAACCAGTTTTTCACCAAACGGGCCTTAAAGCACATAGAAATTAGGCACTATTTCATAAGAGATGCTAATGAAAAGAAACTTATTCAAGTGCTTAAAATACATACTGATGATAATGTGGCTGATTTGTTAACCAAGGCATTTGATGGACCTAGGTTTAATCATCTTTTGGTTAACATTGGGAGGATTTGAGTCCAAGGGGAGGACTGTTGTTGTATAATTTTCTACAAAGTTGGTTTTTAAATTTTTTTACCAATTAGTTTTTCTTGCTACAATATGTTTCTCCTAGTAGTTTTAACTTTTTCTTCCGTTAGTTTTAGCTTTTTCTTCTAGTTGTTTTAGTTCCTCTTGCTTGTCTGTAATTCGTTCCTTTTGATAGTTAATTTTCCTTTCCATTTTCTTGTATATGTCTTGTGTGTATTGGCCTCACCTTTTGCAGACTAATGGTTCAAGAGGGTGGATTAGTGATTTTCTAGTGCTCTACATGGACCAGGTGGCCTTATTTTGATGACAACGAGTTCATACTGGTAGTTTAAATGTTCCCTCTGGTGTTCCTAGAGTTCCTACTGGAAGTTTCATTTTTCCTACTGGTTGACCACTTCCTACTGGTAATGTTATTTTTCCTTCTGGTTGACTTTTCTTTATGCTGGTTATGTCCATTCGTGCTGGTAGATTAAATTGAGTTTTATCTTAATTAAAAGTTACCATTGAGATATTGTTGGCATTTAATTCGTCAAAGGGTTTCCTACTTAAATGGATAATTACTATTTTCTCACATTTTAACAGTTACTATTTCATTAAAACCCTAATTTCCAAACGGTCCAATAGACATTGCGATCATTCCTATATATAAATTCAATTACCACTCTCTACTAGTATCAACTCTCATTGCGATCAACAACCAGTACAAAATCTCAACCCTATTTCAAAATCATCAATGGTCGCGCTAAGATACAGGGATGAACACAACAAAGTGGGTTATTTGTAAAAACCCAAAGGCAGTGATGACTATCATCAGGTTCTTGACTTCTTGAGCGATTCTCAAATAAGGTTTGCTCTCACTCATAACCCCATCATCTTTGACTCATTAGTCAATCAATTCTGGTCTACGGCTACACTCAGGTCTCCTGAGTTAGGTCCTCCAGCTATCCTAGCTACCATTGATGAGACTCCCTACACCATTACTGAGGACTCAGTAAGGAGTCAACTTCAATTGGCTAATGATAGTGGTATTGATGATTTACCCATTGCCGAAATCTATTCTGGAATGGATAACTTTGGGTATGTCACTGAAGGCAAGTTAACCTTTTATAAGAACAAGTTTTCACCTCAATGGAGGTTTTTGGTTCACACCATTCTTCATTGTCTCAGTACCAAGTCTGGTAGTTGGGATCAATTTGGTAGCCCACTTGTTGTTGCTCTTATTTGTCTATCTGATGGGCGAAAATTTAACTGGTTTAGCTACATTTTTAAGGGGATGGTTAGTAACATAGGAAATGCTAAAAAGTTCTTAATGTATCCTAGATTTCTTCAAACCATTTTGTGTATAGAAACTCGTATTACAAGTCAATACCAAGTGTTGAAGCTTTCTAGCAAACTTTTTACTAATATGAAGCTCAACTTTGATTGGCAACCTATGCCACTTTTAGCTGCTATGCTTTTCCAAGCTCAAGCAGGTGAAGGTGCAGGGGTAGCTACACAAGCTGTCCCACCACCCATACCTGAAACTATTCCTGAGACTAGTCTTGAACCTGACCAACCTCAAGACCATTTGTCTACACCCCTAAAACAACAAACTTCTGACCCTATTGCTTCAGTCTTTGAGCATGGTCAAAGTTCAGACCCAAACATTGCTTCCTTCTCACGAGCCCATGAGACTGGTGATTAACCCTTCACTTCCACCAGTGTGGAAGATGAACCTTTGGGAGGTTCTTTCCATGCATCTCCACCAAGGTCCACTCAATCTCCCTCTGTAGGTCACACTTCAGGAGGTGCAGAGGACCTAATTACACTAACTGCTTTATCCCTGTAGTTTCTACTTTTGTGCAGAAGGTAAATTCTTTGGAAACTGAGCTCAAGGCATACAAGAAGCTATTTAAGGATGTGGTGGAAAAGTTGGTCAAGAAAGTTAAAGGAATGGAGGTAAAACTAAAGACCAAGAAAGGAAGGTGGTTGTGAGTGATTCTGACCAAGAAGAAGGAGGAGAGCAAGTTGTGGATTTGGATGCTCTAATTGGATTGGCTAATGCAGCTGTGACTGTTGATTCCAATATTCCTCATGGTGGTGCTTCTAATAATCCTAGTGCTAGTTCCCATATTCCTACTGATGTTCCTACTGGTGGTGACTTTGTTCTTGCTAATTCTACATCACCATCCAGAGATCCTTTCAAGAGAAAAGGTGTTGCTAAGCCTTCTTCCCCTGTTTCAGAAAGAACTAAGAAGCAATTAGCAGATGAGAGGCTGAGTGAAATTGAAGCTGCAAGATTAGAAGCTCTTGAGAGGGAAATATCTGAGAAAGAAAAAGCTGAAATTGCAAGACATGATGCAATTTATGCAAAGCAGTTGGAACAAGAGGTAAAGATGTCTGCTTCTCAGAAGGAGACCAGACAAGCAGAGGTTTTTTCATCTGTAAAGCATTATTCTGATGCAGATTGGATTGACATCATGGCTCAAGTTCATGCCAATGCAGGCCTTTCTTCTGAGTTTCTGGGTGCAGATGTGAATGATGATAATTTTACTGAGAGGATGGTTGCATTAATCAATCAAAGGAAGAGAGCATTTGCTGAACAAACGGCTAAAGAGAAGAAGGATAAACCAATGACACTTGCTCAACAAAGGGAATACATGAGAGTATTTGTCAAGAATCAGAGTACCACTATTTACTCTACTGGCTGGTCTATGAAATATGTGAAATCCTTGACTGATAAGCAACTTATAGCTGAGTTTGAGAAGATCAGGATGGTTGTGGCAGATCTTAAGTCTCAAGAACTCAGAAGGACTCTAAAAAGAGCTGGTGAAGCTCTGGAACCAGACGCTACAAAGAAGCAAAAGTCTGCTGAAGCCCCCATTCCATATGTGCCTGATGTTCCCCAACCACCAGTTGTTTCTTCACCCAAATCTTTTGGCACAGGGAGGAAGTCTCTTGGCAAGAGTTGTATAACTAAGCCCAAATCTATACTTACAGAATTGGATTTAGATGCAGATGATACGACATTCATCAAGGTTGTTTCTGATGAGGACTCTGAAGATGAGGGTCCTATTCTTTGGTCTGCTCTTGCTGGTTGGGAGGTGATCTCTACTCCTTTGGGAGAAATTAATGCTCTTTACAGGATGGATCAGTCTACCAAACATTTTACCACTCTAAGGGAGATCCTTCATATGGTGGATAGATAAGATCTTTTGAAGTTGTATGGCATGGTGTTCAAGTACTATGAAAACCGTCTTGTTACTGGTGCTGGATTGATGTTATGGGGTGATCTTCAGGTGTTGATAGATTCTCAAGAAGGTGGTAAGGGTTCTTTCATTTGGAATCATCAGCAACATTGGCAGATTAGAAGTTGGAGGCTGTATCCTCTTTCCAATGTTCATGTCTTGGAAACTGTTTTTGGTGAGGTGTTAGGTGCGTATGAGAACATGATATGCCAGATGTACACTCTTTATCCCTCTCTAAGTGAAGCTCATGGAAAGGATGATTAAAGCACAACTAGAGATTGCCAAGGATGTTCATGGGCAATGACACAGACTAACCTGCTGAGCAATTTGAATCGGACTTCAGATCAACTTCGCTGCTGCCCAAGTTTTCTCCTGCTTGATCATTCATATGTACTCTGTAACTCTCTTGTATATATTCTCCCTTTTTTGCTGTGACCAAACTGTTCTTTTGATATATAACTTTCTTGTGTAGTTTGTCTTAAATGGCTTTTCACTTTTTGTTTAGACAACACAGTGTCTTGTTCTACAAAATTTTCTGGCCACTGACAAGCTTTTGCAAACTGTTCAAATAATTTAAGTCACTCTTTGTGTGCAAAGATGTTTTTGTTTAAGGCACGCACATGGTCTTATAAGTAAACTATTTTCAGGACTTTGGTGTTGGTAAACTGTAACCCACCAACACAACAAATGTGAGTTCAACTCACATGTCTCACAAGAACCAATGAAAGGAGAGTTGATTCACTCATGCAGGTACGGCTCTATGTGACGTCAAATCAGCTGAATCGCTTTAATAGTTTGCTCAAAACTATAGGGTCTTTAACACCACCATGCTTCATTTTCCGCGGAACATGTTAAAAGGTTCTCCAATTACCTAGTACCTCCTTCCAGGCTAGAATTAATTCTAAACCTATAGAGTTTCTAAATACCCATGAGTCTTTAGGCTAGAATGACTTTGATAAGTCTTGTCTAATGGTTTGCATAAAACCATGAGGTCACCAACTGGAGCAATTGTTTTGAAGTAACAAATTAAGTATATGGTTTCTTCTAGCCAATCCACCTCGCGGGTAAGACAACCCTTTTCTGGATACCAAAGGATGAGACCTGCCCATAAGCAAACGGCTATGGTACATAGAGGTAAAGGCTCATAAAATCCCGTTACTATGGCTGTGAAGATTTTAGCCGGAAAAATCTTAGGTCCATTCCAATTCCACCATTGATTCAGATGAGTTCTAAACTAGTTGGACTGGTTTCACTAAATCACCAGGGTGCGATGTCCTGACTTCCAAACCTAAGGAATTAGTTAGCCCAAGATTAAATGGCCTACTTGGTAAAGGCTTGATAAATCTATACTTTTCTTAGATTCACCTCTCCCCGGAGTTAACACACCATAGGATGTGATGAGAAACTTAAGTCTGTAACCCTGAACTAGACATGTACTAATTGTCATTGTTGCTGATGTGTTACAGATGAAGACTATCTGCTGCCACACATAGACATTCAGCTGCTATGTGCAGAAGTAATTCAAGTGTTCTTATCAGATTCATAGCAGATTAGAGATGTTTGTCTTTACACGGTTGATAAAGATCTGGATGTTTGTTCAATCCTCAGAGATCCTACTGAAAGATCTATCTAAAACTTGAAGTATCTATTCAAATTGCAAGTTGTAAGGGAGGGAGGAATGAGTTAGGGATCTTATAATAGTTAGTTTACATACAAGTAGGGTATGTATTTCTCTACTGGTAGAATATAAGTCCTACCGGTAGGTATGTTAGTCTTCCTACTGGTAAGGATAACTTCATAGTTATGTCGCTGGCAGACACATATGGTTCCTGCTGGTTGCAGATAGAACAATAGTTAGTCCTGGTGTTATAGTATTTGGTCCAGGGTTAGTAGTATAGTTAAGTTAGCAAGCAAACAGGAATATAAACTATTCTATATTACACTAATTTTAAGGGTTAGATCTAATCTAATGTTAAAAACCAAAATATCAAATAAAAATCAAGATTAATTCTCACTCCCAGGCAACGGCACCAAAAACTTGATGTGTCGTTGTGTGGTTGTAAATTATGATTCAAGTTTTAAATTTATATTTTGCCGACTTAACCAAAAACAACACTTTAACGGGCAGTGTACCCGGTCGGTGGTAGTTTCGTGGTAAGTAGGGTGTCGATCACTATAAGCGAGAAACACTTTCAATTTATTAATACCTTGGTTTTTCTAATCTAAGTTAGTCTAATCTATGCTAAACCTATGCTAAACCTATGTTAATCCTAAATCCAATGGATAAGGGGGTTTTCAGCTTGAGAGACTGGCACGGGTATAGTGGTGACTAAAATCAATTCAAGACACTAAAACATACGCAAGCAAATTAACAAAAGATAAAAGAGCGATCTAGCCAAATATAGGAAAATTGTATTAACCATTATTAATCCAATCAGAATGTTGGTTTGTTTGTTTATTTAGTGCAATGATTACTTATCTCGAGGTGGCATATCATTCTTAAGACTTTGGCGTTACTTCTTCCTAAGACCTAGACACGTAGAGTTCTGTCACAATTAAATGCATCCGCATAAAGCATCCTTATTTGCTGATTATAATCTATCTTAGGGATTAAAGCAATGGTGATCTTGTTAAACCCTGGCTCATAGAGACTTTACCCACTTACTGCTTAATGGCAATTCATACACTAGTAGTCCACTAACTAAGTCTTTACCAATTAATCGAGAACGTACTCGTTGATCCCTGGATCACCTGCAGGTCCAACTAAGCTCATAATCTAAGGGCAAAGATAGGTCGTTATTTGTGATCCTATTGGTTTAGATGTATAGATCACTATATGGAGAGCTATCACGGCATTTGGATTACTTGGTATGTATCACTAGATCCAGTTGAATGATAGGTCGCATACAAAAGCACGTAAACAAGTATATATTGATAAATATAAACAAGCAATCAACGATAAATTAAGAAATCAAGATAAACAAACCAAACATTAAGATCTTCATAATAATGGCTAATACCCGAAGGTATTAGCCTTCAAACATCATAATTAATACAAAAGTAATGATTTAGCCAAGGTAAACTAACCGAGTTAACGAATGATACCAAAAACTAAACGATTACAAGAGTATAAGAAATTACACGTTGTCTCCTATGGAATTAATCGCGTTGCTCGACCTCTTCTACTCTTTTTCTCCTCTGAAAATTGACTTTTATGGTTTAGGTATCAAGAATATGATTTAGCACACTTAAAACTCATTTTTGAGTTTTCTATTTATAGGGTCTGGAATATGGTCGATACGGCGTATTGCCTTCCACTAGATACGGCGTATTGGATCTTGTTTCCTTCGTGGTCTTTGGTGAGTGCAGGCACAGATACGTCGTATCTTCCTTGATGGATACGGCGTATTGGTTGTCAGAACAGTAATCTTTAAAATATCTTCGTTTAAGCTCCAGAATGCGTGCCTTTTAGTTAATCTTCACCAAGTACTCCATAATTACTGCAATTCTCAAATAAAAATGATTAAGTAACAATTCTTTTCAATAATTATACAAAATGGGTTAATTACATGGGATAGATGATGTTATAATATAGACGTTGTTTGATGTCATCAGTCCTTTTTAAAAAGATGACCAAATTACATGACCATTAAACTCTTGAAAGTATCATTAACATAAAATAGACTCAAATAGCTTTCCAATGAAATAAATCATGCCTTCTAACACTTTACGATTTAGTTTTTACGACTAAAACAAGAATAACCAAAAATTGTGACCATCAGACATGGATACACCATATCCATGAAAATGGATACGCCGTATCCACCCTAAACCTTTAATACGTTGTATCCACAACTTGGATACGCCGTATTGGACCATCAGACCCAGAACCTGCAGAAACATATGCAGAAAAGCCCTTTTTGACCCAAAACACTACTTCATTAACCCAAAACTTCACAAGACTTTCCAAGAACCATCAACATAACATACAACTTCATTTTCTTGAATATTCATGGTTTAAATGACCCATAAACATATACCTTACGAGGTTCGCCAAACACCCATTTTGACCCGTTTGCATACTCTATAACATGTATCCAAGGTTCTAAAAGGCGCGTTATAGCGGCGCCATGGCGCGAGGCGTGGCCTCCACGTTACGAAACATGCCAAGGGGTCATCTCTAGGTGTGGCATGTAATAAAGCGCGATCAGGCGTGATAAAGCGTGCTATAGCGCACCTTTTTTGAAGCTTTTAAAAGATTT
Source organism: Tanacetum coccineum (assembly GCA_026074375.1). Lineage (NCBI taxonomy): Eukaryota > Viridiplantae > Streptophyta > Magnoliopsida > Asterales > Asteraceae > Tanacetum > Tanacetum coccineum. Next base: position 60,633 of record BQNB010019268.1, read on the forward strand.
CATAGACTTGAGCTCATTTACAAGTATTTATGATTTAGGTTGTATGGGATTCGGGCTTAGTAACTTCATAACTCAATTTTAAGCCTTGTAGCTAACTAATATTGACCACTCTATAAATATTTTTTCCGCCTTGAGTTACGCCTTAAAAACGCTATGACACAACGCCTCACGCTAAAGCTTAAGGCTTGGATATGCCACCACGCCACGCATCACGCTATTTATAACCTTGCACATATCCATAACAAACGAATTTAACACATTTCAAACTCACGTTTACATGATAATTGACACTTGACAACATTAATAACAAACTGTTTATGACACTTGGGGGTTCAACCTTGATTTGATCTCGGTATCTAGTACTAAGCTCATACGCGCATCTTTATCTATATCTAATCCTTGCTTCCAAATCTTGGGTCCTACTTATCAAGGCCTTACCTTATTCACTTGAACCTACAAAACATTAAACATCTAAACCGTAAGCACGAGGCTTAGTAAGTAAACGGCAATATCATGTTACCATACTTCATTTACACAAATATGCAACAATAATTATCAACATACATCCACAAGGACATTCATACCATTACTTACACAATCCACATAATCATCACTCTAAAATCACTTCCATAGCTAGTTATGCCAAACTAACCTTATGCACTATCTACTAACAAATTGAGATCAACCATTAAAGCCTTAATAAAAGCCACATAACACATAATGTGAATAAATCCATATAATAGCATATAATGATCAGTTTACTTACCTTGAATCCATGCTAATAAAATAAAGCATCCTCACCATCATTACTTGACTCCTAGTCAATAATCATCATAAACCATAAAAATCTCATTAAGCCAAAACAAGGGTTTATAAAACCCATCTACATGTCGTTAACCACTAATTAACACCATATGATCTATACTATGATCATATAAACAAAACCCCCAAAATCAACTCCAATTTATAAATAAAAGATGTTCTTAATTCATCCATAACCATTATTAAATCCTTTTAATTATTATATGATCAATTTATGATTATAACCCAAAATTACTACCTTGTTCTTAAACCATTAAATTATCTTAACCCTAATTCATAAACACCTTAATTCTTGCTTTAGAAACATAATTACCCAAAATCCCCAATTTGGGTATATAAACCCTAAGTCATAAAATCAAAAATTGACCTTAATATATGATTACGTAGTTGTGGTTATCATTGCTAGGACTTGTCTCTTGAATTGGGAACACTTAAACATCATCATGAATCATCCTAGGTCTCTTGTTCTCCCTCGCTTCTTTGTTTAGGTCGACATACACATAAACACTACACCCCTTCTCAAAAAACTAGAACTTATGGGAAAGTTCTAGCTATTTGTTAGTTAGGAGTTTGCCACTTTGGCACCTTTGGTCCCTCAAGTCCTCTTTTCTTATATTTGTGCCACATTATATTTTATAATAGATTATTACGTATGGTCTGACTTAATCGATACGCCATATCCATACCCATGGATATGCCGTATCCATGCTAGACTACCAATAATCCGTATTCATAAATCTGGATATGTCATATCCACTCGCATATCAATATGTCGTATTCACACTTACTAATACATCGTATTGATTCTGACAGATAGATGCCTAAGTCCCTTGGCACATTTAGGCTACTAAAGTCATAGTGAAACTTTTCTAATGTCCCTTTTCATAATTAAAATGCTTAAGACTCAGTTTTGGGATGTTACAAATCTACCCTCTTAATTAGATTTCATCCCCGAAATCCCTTCGTATAATACTAACTAAACTTGGTCACACTTTACTCCTCATTCCATTTTAGCATTCTCAAATATATACTCAACTAGTTGCATCAATCTATATGGTTTTGCAACTCTATCCATGCTATAACATCACTAATTACTCTTAACCCGTTCTACTTCTCACTCATTTCTATTACATTTACGCTCTTTTTAATAACAAACGTCAATTAGGTGACATTTACCATTTCCAATTCCATCATTTTAGTTAACTCATTTCTTACTCAACGCTCTTAATTACCTTATTCTACATTTTCAATTAAGGACTATCGTCCCTTAAGAAATTGCATTATCTTGACTTTATGTAAGTCGAACATTAGTTAATACTTTCATATTTACCGTAGCCATCTTAACATTCCTTTTATCATTTCCATTATAACACTTTGCTTTCTTTAATTCTTTTAGTTAATTTTTGTCAAGGACTATAAGTTACTTGAAAAAATTCAATGCTTTGACTATTACCTTCTAAATTCACATTAGGGTGCTAATACTACTTAGCGACCACCATAGTCATTGTTAGGATTTTGAAAATCCATGTAAAAGACTCGGTCACCCCGTGTATTGTCTAGCATAGGTTAGCTCGTAGCCTTAATATTAATCGTTTAATTATCGTATGACTTATGGTGTTGGGTCGGGTCTTTACCCACATGTTAGCCCACTCAATAGCCTACTTAGGGAACAAAACACTTGTATTTATTCCCCCTTTCCAGCCATGGGAAGGGGTTGGTGGTTCATTATATGATAAACACACATATGGTGTATTTTCTCTCACTAGAACTCACTTTCTCTCTCTTTGATAAATTGGCCAACCCCTAAATCATTCATTGTGTTATGATATCCAATATACTATAATTGGTATCAGAGTCCATGGGGTGATTTGCTAGATTGTGTGTGGTTTTCTTGGTTAGATTAGATCAAAAGTTTAGTTTTTGAAGGTTTATGGTCTCATTCTTGACACTCTTTGATTCTCACATTTATGGAGTTAAAGTTGGTATTTTTATAGTTGTTATAGCCTTCTAGGATCAAGTTGTGCAAAAGAAACCAAGCAAAAACATTCAAAAGGGTGATTTTTAGGTGCTTTTAGGTGGAAAAAGTCATATTTTTCTTGACTGCGTTTTGTCTCTCTGGAAAAATTCTTCATTGCGTTTTGTCTCCTGCGTTTTGTTAGAAAAAGGACACTGCATTTTGTCATTTTGTGAAGGACAAAAGTACTGCATTTTGTCTTATTAGGGACTGCGTTTTTACTACTGTGTTTTGTGTTACTGCGTTTTGTCTCAAGATATTGCATTTTGTGTCATTGTGTTTTGTGTCATTGCGTTTTGTCTCAAGGTCCTGCGATTTATTTATAATAGGTTGAGATTTGTCTCTGTGTTTTTCCTAATTGAAGACCCATATTGCGTTTTGCCTAGGATAGACTCTGTCCATTTCATTTCTTGACTGCATTTTGTCTCAAGACTTGACTGAGATTTGTCTAAGGCTCTTCATTGCGTTTTATCTCCAACAAATTAAGATTTGTCTAAGGCTCTTCACTGTGACTTGTCTCCTGCGTTTTGCCTATTTTTGAAGACCATCATTGCGTTTTGGTAGAAAGAAACTCTGGCAAAATTTTCTTCTTCACTGCGTTTTGTCTAAGCTTATTCACTGCGTTTTATCTAATCTTTTTCACTGCGTTTTGTCTAAGATTATTCACCGCGTTTTGCCTAAGTCTTATCATCTTCATTATGTTAACTCACTTAAACCAAACCAAATTATAATTAAACACCATATCCCCTAATCTAACAAACAATCATCACTTTTAACATACAATCACTAATCATTGTTCGGTCAACTTAATCATTTCACAATAAATTAAGATGGCAAATCTTTGAGAATACATCTAATGTGCCGGTTCCGATACCCGACCACATGTGCTTGATAGGACTGACTTTGCATCATGGCAACAACGTATTTGACTGTATTATCGAGGTAAAGAGAATGGGGTGAACATCTTGAAGTCAATTGATGAAGGACCTTTTCAGATGGGAACATTTCAGGAAACTCTGGCAGAAGGAAATGAAGGCGCCTTACAACTAGGCCCAGAACGACCTCAAGTCTATTCTGACCTATCACCTGAAGATAAGAAAAGGTACAATGCTGGCATTCGGGCAACAAACATCCTACTTCAAGGGTTGCCAAAAGATATCTACTCTCTTATCAACCATTACACTAATGCAAAGGACACATGGGACAATGTAAAGATGCTCCTGGAAGGTTTGGAATTAACAAAAGAAGACTGTGAATCACAATTGTATGATGACTTCGAATACTTTCATCAGTACAAAGGAGAGACTATTCATGATTACTATGTCCGGATTGCCAAACTCATCAACGACATGCGTAACATCAAGATGACCATGTCCAAAATGTAGTTGAATTCTAAGTTTATTAATAACATGTTGCCAGAATGGGGTAGATTTATAACAGCAGTGAAACTCAATAGAGGCTTAAGGGACTCCAACTATATGCTTATTTAAAGCAGCACGAGGCACATGCTAATGAGAACAAAATGCTGTTGGACCAATTTATTCAACACATAGTTGATCCTCTCGCCTTGATATCTAATGTTGAACCTCAGTAGTACAATTCACAATCATCTACAAATCCATCATCCATATATGTTCCACCATACTTTGCTGACAACTCTGAACTTGATTCGGGACTCTCTCCAACGGACAACTTAATTGAGAATTTAACCAACACACTTGCCCTTCTCACCCAATCATACAAAACATACCTTCCTCAAACAAATAATCAACTCAGAACTTCAACAAATCCTAGGAACCAAGCCACAGTTCAAGACGGCAGGGTTGTGGTTCAGAATGTTCAGGGTCAATAGAATAAAGGACAGGGTAACAATGCACGGGGTACAGGTACAGCCGGTTACAGGGGAGCTCAGAACAGAGTCGGGAATGCTAATCCAGGTCAAGCAAGGCAAGTTAAGTGCTACAACTACAACGGTATAGGCCACATAGCAAGGAACTACACTCAGCCCAAGCGACCACAGAACTCGGAATACTTCAAAGACAAGATGTTACTGATGTAAGCTTAGGAGAATAGGTGGCATTGGTTGAAGAACAGTTACTATTTCTTGCAGGTGGATAAGACAACGCTGTTGATGAAGATGTGGATGAGCGACCTGTTCAGGATTTAGCACTCAATATGGATAATGTGTTTTAAGCTGATGACTGTGATGCTTTTGATTCTGATGTTGATGAGGCTCCCATGGCACAAACTATGTTCATGGCTAATCTATCATCTGCAGATCCTGTTTATGATGAAGCCGGTCCGTCGTATGATTCGGACATTCTATCTAAGGTACACGACCATGATCAATATCAGGATGCTGTTTGGGAACATCATGAAGAACACAAGATGCATCACGATGTACAATGAAACTACGTTGTTGACTCGCATGCCGATTATAGGAGTGATAGTAATATGATTCTGTATGATCAGTATGTAAAGGACAACGCAGTACCAGTTGTACAATGCAATGTATCTTCTGTTCCAAATGATGCATACATGATGATATATAATGATATGTATGAACCTCATGCCCAATCTATCTCTAAAACAACACGGAACATAGTAGTTGATAATCCACTAACTGTTGAACTTGCAACATATAAGGAACAAGTTAAACTGTATGAAAGACGGGCCAGGTTTGAATTAACAGAAAGAGAACAAAAGATTGATGAACAATTAAGAATAGTTATCACTGACCGCAATATTAAGGAAGAAAATTTGAAAAAGGAATTTCATTCTGTAAAATTGCAACTTGCTTCTACCATCAACCATAACAAGTCAATGGTAAAAGAAGTTACGTCTTTGAAAAATGATTTTAAACAGAAAGAAAAAAATACCTTGAAGAATTTTTTGACATGAAAGCTTTAAAAGAAAAGGTCGAGGATAAATTATACAAACTGTAGGTCCTTGGTTTTAGATCTATATAGCCTTTATAAGACAATAGCTAACTTGAATAAATCCAAATCAACTATGTGAGAGACACTGACTATGAATACCAAGTGTTAATGCGGAATCTTAACACAAGTATTAAGAAGAACACAATATAATACTAACTTTGCTATTGATTTCTATTAAGCTTCAATGCTACTATTTGTTATTTTATATCTATAAAACTCTATGTCGTAGGGTTCCTTTTATACACCAAGGAAACCATAAAAGGCTATACAAAATGTGTGAAAGGACAATGCATATTCTTTCCTAAGATATCTCTAAGATAACTATTATCACTATTCTGTTACATAAACAGACTTAACTAAACACGACCAGTACTAACTATAGTACTACCAGACTTAACTGTTATACTACCAGTATTAAGCCTTTTACAATATATTTCCCAACAATCCTCCCCTAACTTGACCTTCACTTGTGAACTTCAAGTTTCTTCAAGTGTCTTCCATTTGAGCTTCCTGAGGATGTTGTAAACAAAACTCTTCGAATTATTCTTGAGCTGCAATTCTTCAAATCATCCCTTTTTGATCTTTGCAGCAACTATTCTTTAAAACTTTTTAGCAACACTTCATGTCAGCAACACTTAAACAGCTACATTGACTATAT